>PVHY01019695.1:0-26904 GCA_004024945.1 Uropsilus gracilis | reverse complement strand
CGGGCGGCCGCTGTCATGGCCGCCAGGTGCGCGACCCCCTGGGGGCTGCGCAGCGCCCGCGCGCCTGCCCGTCCCGGCCTCCCTCCGGCAAAGCCTGGGCCCCACCCCGCCTGACCTGGGGGAAGCGCGAGGGACCGCTGCGCACGGACGGCGGCGGCCACGCCATGGTGTGGCCTCTGTGCCCGCGCAAACCCTGGGTGCTGCCAAGCCCGAGCCCCAGGGAGGTGTATCTTTAATGATACCGCTCCTTGTGATGCCACAAACACTTTCCTGATTCTGTGAGTCAGTGTTGACATACTTTTGTCCCCTCTGCCATAGCTCCCCCTCCCAATTCTGCTAGGGTGGACTTGCTGATGTTCACTTTGTCATGTTGTCACAAGAAAGTCACTTCAGTCCACTTTTATGAATTTGGCTTTCTTTTTGCCTACAAAAATTGTCCAGTTCTACTTTCCTGGGAGGCAGCAACTAGCAAAAAAATTTCAGAAATCAGCAGGGGCCCACACTATGGCCTCTTATTTGAAGTTCTTTGTCGACCATTCTGACAGACCAATGGATTTGGGAATCAATCCAAATGTGTCACCACAACTGATATAATTTCGAAAACACTGATCCCCTACCTTTAAACTGTCCTGTGACTTAATTCTGGTGGCAGAAACTTTGTGATGCCCCTTACACGTAGATCTGGATCATGACTCTTAGTCTTGAACAGATGTTTTCCCGTTTATACTATAACTTATTTGCAGTTGATACTTAGATTCTGTCACTTTAAGAGAGAGTAGAAAAATCACATTTCCTTTTTTCTTTCATGACTCTCAAGATACTAGTTCTCTTTTTGTCACTAGTTTTATTTTCCAGGAAACTTGAAACAAGAAACAAAAACATAATGTCTTGAAATTTATAGAGAAAAGTGGTGAAACAACTTTTACCGTCTTTTTACTTTCTTTTAAAACCTCAGGATGATTTAAAAAGTAATGTGGGAACAGTCATACAAAATATATCTAGTATAATACTATGAAAAGAACAAGCTGTTAAAATTAAATTTGTTGTTTAAGAGGAGCTATCTTAAGTAAGTCAATTAAAGGAGGCATTCCTATATGGCAAAGCTGTGTGGTTCACACACTCCATGTTCTGATCAGAGACAGAGATGGATGAGCAAAGATCCTTCGTGGAAATATGGAATCTGAATAAACAAGAGAAGGTCACTGTTTTCTTTAAGTTAATATAAGTTTATGTGAGGATGTGTTCATTGAATCTCCTGTGACCACCTCAAAACATATTAACAAGAGTTAAACAATGAAAATCCTATTAGCAAAAATACAACTTATCTATTACAGGTGACAAGATTTCAATGGGGTGATTCCTCCACGAGTTTTGACAGAACAAAGAATTGTTGTCAAATCTGAAGGGGTGGGCACCCTTCATATCTGAAGGTTTGAGTGTAGAGAGGCTACCACTGAGAAATGGGGTCCTACATAGAGGTAGGGACAGGATCTGGGAAGATGACTCACTTTGCCAAAAAAGAAATGCCCTTACAGTAGGGATTCTAAAGACCTTGGGATGTATTGGGCTTGCAGGTAGGGAGTGAAGACAGCAGTTTGAATAGAGGAGTCTGCCACTCCAGAGACAAAGTTCTACCACATGTGATTTCCACCTGTAATGTGCTGGTGCTAAGGAAAATGAAATGGGATTAAAATGTCTACACCCACATGCTCATGAGAAGAAATAGACCCCCTACTGAGGTATTCCACAGCATGAGAGACCAGGAAGCATTGGCCAAAGGAAGGACCATGCTCATGTCACTGCTGACCAAGCGGCCCCAGAGGAGCAACCATGTGGGTCAGCCAGCAAGACTGTCCTGCACACTGAAGGGACGCATCCATTAGCTCATTCACTAATGGTCACCAGCCTCTACTGAGAATCAAGCAAAACATATGCTTGGCTCAGAAGACATTTTAGGCTACATGGTGTGGTAAATCCCTAAGAAAGTACAGAAATCCTTCTGGAGAATGCAGCCTGCCTTTCTATGCAAGTAAGAAAGGTTGATTTTGTTTCTAACACTGAAAATGTTGAATGTATAACCTGAAGTATAAATGTGAGTGCGTGTGTCTATTTGCACACTTGTATATCCTTAATTATATCTTTAGAACGGTGATATTGCACATTGAATTGACAAAATCCATTTGGATTGGCACATCCAAACATTACTAGGAGAATTAAACCTGTGCCGCAAAATTACTGTTTTTGATGATATTTAATGTGTGTGTGTGTATTTATACAACCACATACACTTGAGTCTTTATAACAAATATGTCTTTGAATTGACCAATATCCATTTGGAGTGGAAACTCCAAAGTTTACTATGATAATTAACTTAGGGGCCGCAAATTAGTATCTTTGATGACATTTAATTAGACCACATGGAGAACACATAAGTGAAAACAAAAAGAAAGATATGAAAGTGTCAAGAAACGTGCAGAAAATGAAATTGCATGTTCCCTATTTAAAGGCCCTGCTTAGGGGAACATGTCAGAGACTAGAGCTCAGTCACCCTGATCCAAAAAGTCAGCTGAACCTCATTGTCCAATGGCCCTGCTGCTGTCCCTGCTGGTGGCCCTGGCGGTGTTCCTGTGCGGCCCTGGAGGCTCTCTGGGTTGTGATTTACCTCAGACCCACGTCCTGGGCATCAGGGAGAACTCTGTGCTTCTGGGCCAAATGAGGAGAATCTCCCCTTTCTTGTGTCTGCAGGACAGGAGAGACTTCAGGTTCCCCCAGCAGCAGCTGAACGGCAGCCTGTTGCAGAAGGCCAAGGCCATGACCGTGCTCCAAGAGATGCTGCAGCAGACCTTCCATCTGTTCTTTACGGAGCGCTCCTCTGCTGCCTGGGATCCAACCTTCCTAGACCAGCTACACAGTGGACTTCATCGGCAGCTGCAAAGCCTTGATGCCTGCCTGGTGGAGGAGGTGGGAGAAGACTTGGACCCTGGTGCTGAGGGGCTGGTGCTGGCTGTGAAGAGATATTTCCGGCGAATCCAGCTCTACCTGGAAGAGAAGAAGTACAGTGACTGTGCCTGGGAGGTGGTCAGATTGGAGATCCTGAGAGCCTTGTCTTTGTCCACAAGCCTGCGAGAAAGGCTGAGCACCAAGGATGGAGAGCAGAGCTCTGTCTGAAGTGAGGCACCTGGACTAAGATGCCTCAGAAGTGCGGGCAGATCTTTGTCCACTTCAAAAAGTTCTAATTCCGGCTTCATTCACATAATTTCTTGAACTTAATTATGCTATATATGTTTTTCTGTTGTTTAAAGCAAGAATATGTTAAAAATTCAGCTCAAGATTCACCAGATTCTGAGAGCACACTACCCTGAAATTTAGTTTATTTATTTATTTGTTTGTTTGCTTATTTAATTTTCTTATTTATTTACTTAATTACTTATTTTGTCATTGTTTCATTCATTTTTGCATTCACTCATCTTTGTATCCTATCATGTTTATATTTTATGCAATTAGAAAATAGAAAATGCATTCACTTCGCTTTTATTATAATAACTTTTGAAAAGTGTTATCAAAAATACTCCTTTACTTATGCTTATTTTAAAACTCCAATCCATATTTTTACTGCACAAATCTCTCAGAATTGTTGTTTCTTAAGTCCTCAGAAAAGTCTTCCACTCCTCCAGAAATGCCAGTCAGAACCAGAAATTATATGGCATCAAGAAGTTATAGAAAATATGGGAAATGACCAGTCTTTTAAAATTATTATTAAATAATTTATTTATATATAATTTTTGTAATCTTTGGGGTTTGTCCACCGCCTTCCCTCCCTGAACGTTCTCACCCTTTCCTCCCCCACCCTACTCCTTAGATGTATAGTTCAGTTTGGTTGTTAACTTGTTTTGACTTTCCTCATGGATTTTTGTTTATTTTTCCTATGTCCCATATATTAGTGAAACATTTGGTTTCTGTCTTTTTCTTTCTGACTTGTTTCTGCTAATATGATTTCTTCTAAGTACATCCATGTTATCATAAAATCATCAAGTTTGTTATTTTTAATTGATGAGTAATATTCCATTGTGCATATGTACACATCTTTTTCATCTAGAGTTCTGTTTTGGGATATTTGGGTTGTTTCCATGTCCTTGCAATTATAAATAGTGCTGCAGTAAACATCTGAGCATAGGTGTCCTTTTGCATCCACATTGAGGTCTCCTTTGGGTAGATTCCCGGAAGAGCAATTGCTGGGACAAATGGTAGTTCCATTTTCATTAATTTGAGGGTCTGCCACACAGCTTTCCATGATGGCTGGACCAGCTTACATTCCTATCAGCAGTTTAAGAGTGTTCCTTTCTCTTCACATCCATGCCAGCACTTGTTGCCTGTTTTTGTGATGTGGGTCATTCTTACTGGTGTAAGGTGGTATCTCATTGTGGTTTTGATTAGCATTTCCTTATTGCTAGTGACATTGAGCATTTCCCATGTGTCTGTTGGACTTTTGTAGGGTTAATGGCCAGTCCTGATGTAAGCAACTGGAACATTGTACGCCCAGATGGCACACAAGAATGGAGACCATAAAATTCATAGAAGAAACTAGGCAACAAACACGAACCATTCGAAGACCAGAGAAGGGACATCAAAGGCAGGCTGGAACTCACACATCACCATGCTTAGGGCACATGAGAAAATGGCAGCTACTGAACTGAGGATGAAAAAGAAAGTTGGACAGGTAGGCGGTAGTCAGGGACCACAGCCTCGAGATAGCATCTGAAACAGGCAGACAACAGGATATTCTGAAAGACCAGGGCAAGCAACATCTCCTGGGCCATGGTCAGTCCCGTATGCTGTTCCAGAGACTACATATACTGTGCCAAGGAGACCACAGGACTTGGAATCCACACATGGCCAGAACCAACTAGATAAGTATCCATTCTGAAATTGTGCCAATCCACAAAGAGAAAATGCAGAATATTACCCTCACCCCACACCCAGGGAATACTACCCCATCTTTATTCCATACAAAATATATAGACCCATACTTCTTGCTCCTTTTATGACCCGCATGGACCCTTATATCAACAGAGAGTTTTCCTGTCCCACTTCTGTGCAGGGACCACGCCAAGGCCACCTTGCTCATCATCTTTGCAGCACCAGCCCAGCCTCTGTCCGCAAAAGGGTGAATTGCTGCAATTGGCAATGACCAGGCTCTGTTGATGGCAGAGATGATGCTCTGCTGCATGCCAGCTTGTGCTCTTGACAGATACTTGCTGTCTTTGAAACATCTGAATAGTATCCTCCTTACACATACCTGAAAGATAGAGAAACTTCCAGTTTCCCTGAAGAAGAGGGAACATCACCCAAGTCCAGCAGTCAGCAGGCACCTGTTTCCACCAGTTGATGCCCCAGCAGGTCTTCAGCCTGTTCAGCTCGCAGGCTAGTTGTGATATGTGGAACAGAAGCTGCCTGGATAACTACTCTCTGACCTGGATCGCAGCCTGCAACGGCTGGAGCAGACCGAGGAAGAAAGCTTGGTGTGTCCCTCCTTGGGACTTGCAGTCGGGAAGTACTTTCAACACGTCTATCACTATCTGAAGGAAAAGCGGTGCAGTTCTTGTGCCTGGGAGATTGTCCCAGGGGAGATTCAAGCTCGCGTCTCCCTCATGAGTATCTCAGAGAAGAATCGACTGATAAGAAGAAAGTTGTGTTTGTGACTGTAGTCAGTGCCATGTTTGTTTGCTCAGATCCACCTGGACCCGGATGTTGAATATTTGTCAAACATCTGAAAACAAAAAGATGGAGTCACTCAGGAAACATGATGACATCATAAGTCTACTACAATCTGTATAGAGAATAATTGTGATCTAATTTCTCTAAAGAAATGATATGGCCCACACACCTGGTTCAGCCATGCTGCTGGGCACTGAGCCCCCAGCTGCCTAGCCTGCTGTGCTCCTTTTGGGGTTTGGGGAGTGCAAGGTGGGGGGGCACTGCATGCCAGGGTGGCAGGGAGCAGCTGGGGGCACCCCCCGAGCCACTGTACCATGAGGTGCCTTGGGAAGGGGGGGTAACCCCACCCACACACCCAGTTCAGCCATGCTGCTGGGTACTGAGTGAGGGCCCCCCATGGGAATCGTGGGTTGGCTGGGGGGGGGGATGTTGGGAGGGGATTGGTGGAGTGTTGTGGGTGGTAGGGGTCATTCTCCAAATTCAGTCAACCATCATGAGAAGCAACTAAATCAGTGATTCAACACCAGTTGCATATGGATACAGAGGTGAAAAACAAAGAAGTATTCTGGAAAAACGAACATGTCAGATCGATGGGACACAGGACTATATGACTGGTTATAGAGACAAACTACCTCAGAAATACAACCACTTGATCTGCAATGATGGGAATGGAATTTCTTGTTCAGAGATGTCTTCAGCATGATCAAAGGACCCACTCACTTTAAGGGGTGAGGAAAACCACAGAGATTGGCAGTAGCCACATGATGAAATGAACCAATCATCTGCCAGGGCCTATCTCAATCAAAAAATGGGTGCACAAACTTTGGCCGGGAGAAACATTTCCAACACCAGCAACCAGAACTAGGAAACAAAGAAGGAGCAAAATATGACAGAAGATGGGTCAGAGCAGTCAATCAGAAAGAAGGAGGAGGCACTGAAAGAACACAATCATGTGTGGACTGGTGGCCAGCAGCAAAAAGACACTTGGAAAACTAAGCACAGGACACTGTGTCCCAGGAAACCACGTCCACACAGGACAAAAAGACATTGCTACAGGAAAGAGGAGGAAGAACCCAAGGGACTGAAAATTAAACAATAAATGGCAGTGAAAGAAGAGATGGAGAGACCAGGGGGGTGGGATGGGGGCCGGGGAAGGAACACCCAAAAGGCAAATGTAGACAAAACTTATTCAATAAAAATGTATATTATTTAAAAACTGATCTTATGACATCATTGAAATGTGTGTTTTAATGTTTTGGGGAGAAGGGGTGTTGGCTGTCCCCATGGCAGAGTTCATTGTTTGGACGGACTGCTGCAGGAGAGTATGCTTGGAGACATTTCTCAATGAAGGTAATGCTACCTGTTGAAATAGACAAAAGTTCTCTGTAATTAGCTCATTTGAGTGATTTATCCTTCTTTTAGTGAGAGCTCCATGCAAACAAACTGGGTCATACAGCTATTCTGGTTGATCTTCTGCAAACAGACATAAGGATATGACACATTCTTGTCTGTGACTGTGTTGTTGGACATGAGAAGCCAGTTTGTCTGTGATCTGTAGTCTCCCGAACAGAAATCTGAGGATATTGTAAAGTGTATGGTGAGGTTATTTAATCCATGACTGCACTGGGAAATTGCCACAGACTGGCCGTGCAAGAAAGACCGCTAAGTGCAGGCTTCAGGTAGACAGGAAAAACTCAGGCAGGCAAATGATGATCACAGACACGAATTCAGTGAGCAATGAAATCTGCTGCTTTATTTTAGATTTTCAGGCCGCTTTTATCTTGTTTAAACGAGTTACTTCAACATCCCATGAGGAGGGGCTTTGCATGAGTAGTGAGTGCATTATCTCAGTGAGGGACAGGAATGAGCATGTGAGGGCAATTATCATTGAGCGCGTGAGGGCAATATCATTGAGCGTGTGAGGGCAATATCATTGGAAGACAGAAATCAATATCTTAACAGAAAATAGATTATCATTAGATACTACTAAACATTCCTAAGCAATCATTTTTAGAGAATCAGGATAACTAAGTTGGTTATAAGTCACCCAAGGTTATTCCTTGGCTGTAAAGCTTATCTAGTTTTTCCAGTTCTCCTTGCCTCGAGCTCTTTCTAGTATTTCAATGACTTTTCACAGAGAATTTAATTAAAGTAAAGAATCTGACTGGGCCCCCAAATCTTTCTTAATAATGATGCAGTTCATGACTTCAGCACTCCTACACCTGGGGTCTGGGGAGCTCCGTTCCTAGGGTCCCCTGATTTCTCAGGTCAGCTCCCAGTTTGTTCCTCCTGCGGGGGGCAGAGAGCTTAACTTGTAAAAGGTTTAAATTACAAGTTTCTCATCTCTGAGATGGGCTCCCATAGGAAATATCACTCCAGCCCCACTAGATTAGCCTGAATGTGTTTCCACCAGTGTCTAAATGCAAACAAGGTATGAAATTTGGTGATACTGGAAGAAGTGCATTGTCAGAGAATGAGACCACTCTTCTGTTTTAAGAGGCTTGCACTAATAATCCTTATGGTCAAAATAACACGTGGTTTTGCTGCACATACTCTCCAAAGAACACACTTGATACAAAGCGTGATTCAGTATTAGAACCTGACAAAGAGGCTGTGTGTTTCACTCAGCATTTTCACAGCTCATTTACCCACAGAGATATTCAATTTCATTCCCAACATTGGAAGATGAATGGAGATGAGATCCAGAACACACTGTGACGTTCAAGGTGTTTCCACAATCCTGAGGGAGACAAGTAGTGTCTGATCAGGTCACCTGTTACAGGGGTCCATGTGTCACTGGAATGGATGTGAAGTACAAGTCTCTGCTAGTGATGGGAAAGTTCTGTCACAATTGTTACAATTCCACATACACTGGGTTTTTGTTCATTCTTGACAAGGGCAGGGAAGGGGTAGGATCAATGATTGGGATGTGCAGCTATTATTCTCCAAAGTAATCATGTCAAAGTCTGGTTTCTCTTCTCAGTTAGGATATGATCACTTGCATTCCTGTTGGAAGGGCATAAGTTTCCTAAATGGAAACAAAATGTAATAGTCAATTTGCTGACTGTCAATTCTAGCACACATACCTCCTGGTTTTTCCCAGTTTTTCTGAATCATGGTCTTCTATTTCCCCACAACAATTTCTTTCTCCCATGCATTATAGAAGGTTCTAAGTGCTCTCCTCATTCATTCTTTAACCTGCACTAGGTTTCACACAGCTGGGTCTGTTTTTGTGGTTCTGACTCGAGACAAAGCGAAAAGAGAGTGAAGTTACTAGACTTTTCAGAAACTTCTTTTTATAAGGAATTTATTAAAAGGGAGATTTCATTTCTATGTGAAAGGGAAAATTCTCCCATGCCTTGATGGATATCTGTGTACATGAGAAAATGTCCCTTTTACAGTGATGCAACAGTAGATCTAGGAAAGATAACTAGAAAGCAGCTCTAGCATATTCAGGAAGCCTTTTCAAACCCTTAGAGGGAACGAATCCTACCTAGTGGTCTAGGGGAACAAAGACATTCACCATTTCTGTAAAGCAGTTTTTCTGGTCTAGACAACACTATCAGTCCCTGCTACCAACATTCAGAAATACAAAGAGGCTCTTTGCTGGAAGGAAGTCAATCCAAATGATGACTGAACTCATTTCTCTCACATCTCTCTCATCTCACATTTCCCAGAGAGAGAAAGTTCTCTCACTGCAGGGTGGTCATGTCCTCTTAGGGTTGTGAACCTCCTGCAGTGTCACTCTCCTCACAGACTGGAGGTTACTAGCCTTAGGAGCCTGCTCTGATGGCTGTGCAAATGCAAAGGTATCAAGAAATTTAGCCTATCAGAAGGTGCACTCACTCACCTTTTCTTCACAGTAACCTGTCTGTTCTGGATGCCAGTCTCCGTGAATTGTTGGTATGGCTCCTGCTTTGGCTCCTGGCAGCCGACAACCCATGAATTAAATAAATAAAAAATGTCATGGTTGGCTCTGCACTGCTGAGGTCATCCTTAGACTCAGGCTGCGTTTCTCCAGGCTCTGCTTTGTGATTTTTTGAGTCAGTGTTGGCCCTGTTTCTTCCCCTCTGCCATAGTTCCTCCTCCCAGTTCTGCTGGGGTGAACTTCCTAATCTCCTCTTACTCAGTCTGCCACAGGAAAACTCACTTCCTTTCTTTCACTTTCATGACTTCACGTTTGCATGGGTTTTCTTTTTGCTTACAAAGCAGAGGTCCAATGTTGCTTCCTAGGAAAGTTGAAACAAGAAAATCAAAGTCTGTAACCATGTACACTAAAATGATGCAACCTCTTATCTTCTTTACTTCCCCTTGTCTCACCTCATCATGACCTGGGAGACAACATGGGGACAACCAGGCAAAGTTGGCCCCATCAGCTACTAAGAACAGAAGCTGTCCAGGGCAGCCCCAGGTGTATCCTGGGAGAGCAGGCGTGAGTCCTCACTTCTGTGATTAAAAACTCAGGAAAAGACTCAAAGTCAGGCACAGAGAGAAAGAAAATTTCATTTTTTTATATGCTTATATATATGTTTCACATTTTTGTATTCTCTGGGGATCACCCCCCCATCTTCCCTCCCTGACCACTACCTCCCATCTTTCCCCACCTCCCAGTTGTGTTCTTTAGTTTGCTTTTCAACTTGTTTGGTCTTTTCCTCCTGGCCTTTCGCTTGTTTTCCCTGTTACCCATATATTAGCGAATCCATTTGGTTTCTGACTTTTAGAAAGAAATTTTTTAAATGGGTTTGTTTACAAGAGGACTGAGAATAGAACAGAAACATGGAAGATGATTGGGTCAATACATCCTAACTGACTCTCTGTGCTAGCTCAGAAACCTTCAGCAAAACAAAAGACTTAAGTCAAACATTTAAGTGTTTTATGAGTAAACTGCCCAGAACAAAAGCAATGTTATTAGTCTACTAAATGTAAAAGGGTGACAATGGGATGATTCCCCTACCTACTCAGACAAATCAAAATTGTGCAGTCAGCCTACCTTGCTATGGAAGTAAGAAAGGTAGGCTTTGTTGCCAACACACAAAAAAGGGTGTATTTAGTCCAAAGAATAAGTGTGAGTGTGCATGTGTATTTTCACAACTATATTCAACTCAGCCTTGATACAAAGATGTTGCTCATTGAATTGACAAAAAGCCATTTGGAAGTGCTCATCCAAACTTTACTAGGAAAATTAATCTTGGATTGCAAAATTAGTTTCTTGATGACATTTAATTAGACCTCATAAAGAATACATAAGTGAAAACAAAAAGAGAACTATGAAAGTGTCAAGAAACGTACAGAAAATGAAATTGCATTTTCCCTACTTACAGGCCGTGCTTAGGGGAATGTAGAGATCAGTCATCCTGATCCAGCAGGCCAGCCTGACCTTTCCTGTCCAATGGCCCTGCTGCTGTTCCTGCTGGTGACCATGGCGGTGTTCCTGTGTGGCCCTGGAGGCTCTCTGGGCTGTGAATTGCCTGAAATCCATGTCCTGGGCTACAGGGAGAACTCTGTGCTTCTGGGCCAAATGAGGAAACTCTCGCCTATTATGTGTCTGCAGGACAGGAGAGACTTCAGGTTCCCCGAGCAGCAGCTGAATGTCAGCCTGTTGCAGAAGTCCAAGGCCATGACCGTCCTGCAGGAGATGCTGCAGCAGACCTTCCTCCTGTTCCTCACAAAGTGCTTCTCTGCTCCTGGGACTGCACTATATGGTGTGTGCTAGCACAGGCACTCAGGACCGAGGATGCTGGAGATGTGAGGGCACAGGGCAAGGAGTGCTGTCTTGAATTTGAGGCTCATAACACAGAGAGCTATAGTCTAAACTGGATTAGAATGATTGAACTTCCTTCCTTATTGAACTAGTAGAATACTACTGAGGTCAAGGCTGAGCTATCTAAAACACCTGCTACCCGCTACCCCAGGCTGATATTTAAAACACTTGCCACCCCATACAGAGAATTGCTTTACAACCAGAATAGTAACTTTCTGAGGTAGTTCCTGGCTGTGATCCTTGCATGCCTATTGTCTGGCTCTCTCTTATACCTGCTACCCCTCACCTAAATCAGTTCTCCAACTACTCCAACAAGAAAAATTCAGCAGTTAAAAATTTATCCTTGCTGGAACCCATACAAAATAAAAAAACAAGAAGACAGAATAAAATAACATAGTATAAATCTTGGAACAAAAACAACAAAAGTCTGACAGGAGCTCCAATGCATTGTGTTGCTGGGTATGACAGAATGGAAGTTCAGGGCAATGTTGATAGAACATTAAAAAAACAATAGAGGATAGATGCAGTACTATAAGAAAGATAATGGAAATATGAAGCAGCTACCTTCAGAAATAGTGGTATTAAGAAATGCTATAACTGATTTTAAAAACAGAATTGAGGGCCATAATAACAGACAAACAGAAACAACAGAGTTAATGACCCTGAAAACTCAATGCTGGACAACACAAGAATAGAACAAGTTGAGAATAAAGAAGGAAGATTATTACATTTTATATTACATTTGGATAATTTGATGACTAAATTAGAGGGGTCAGTAGTGATAATTCCCTTCCCTCAGTCTTCTTTTCCATACCTCGTAGCTCTGTGCTGGTCCTGGTTGAAATAAACCAACAACATAACAGGATTCCACTTTTATGGTAATTGGTTTGGAAACTTGGACCAGTAAAGCACTGGACATGCTCTTTTGTAAAAGAAGCAGGAAGGGAGACTGTGCATAATAAAACAGCAGAGCTTGAGTTGTAGTTGGGAAGCACTCCTTTGTATATTGACTTTCTTCTGATGTTTTCTACCTAATCTTAGTCATTTGGTCATATCTATGAAAGATGGAAATGTGGTTGGCAAGCTATAGTTTAGGAAGCACCAATAAATAGCAAGAGGATTACGGCCACATCTATCCTAAGCAGGAGAAGGCCTGGTATAGGAGAGAATCTTGCTGAGAGCATGGAGAGTGGGGGATGCTATCAGAACCCAGATAGTCAACAAACCTATAGTATGGGTTAGCTGGCTCAGAAACCTTTCTGTATCATTCATGCATGGAAACTATCCTCTCTTTGCCTGAAAGTTACTGAACTACAGAAGCAAAATGCTAATGCCTAGGGAAATAGTGTATAAAGCACTCAAAGTACTAAGACTATCCGCTTTATTTATATCTGGATATGTGGAATGTTGTTTTTTTTCAGCCTTTGAAAATATTTCACTCTGTTAAAACTGAGGATAAAATGCTCTACTTAGAAAATGCACAGAAAAGTCATTTTTGAACTTTATTCTTGCTTGTGAATGCTTAAATTAAAATATTGCTGTTCTGAAAGGTTTTGGGTGACAAAATGGGTGAAACAATATAGAACTGATTCTTATATGGGATCAAAATATATCTTCTCTGATCATTTGATGACATATAAAGATTCCCATATAGTTTTATTTGCTTTGTTTTTAATACAACGCTCACAAAGATTCAATCCTAGAAGGCATTTTTAACAGGGGATTCCAATTTAAACCAGTAGAGGGCAGAAGAACACCAATCACTGGGATGAGTTTGCTCAATGGGTCAACAGTAAACAAATAAAGTTACTCTAAAGTGTTCATGTTTTAGTTCATCTAGTTAATTAACAGACAATTGTACACTTATCCTTAATGAACACAGCTAAGACTTTTGCCTTTTTTTTTTTTTACTGGCGCTCTGCCATTCAAATACGTTTCTTAGTAAAGAGAGACCAGAGGACAAAGTTGTTACTAAAATCAGAGTAGAAAAATTTCAAGATTTCTCTTAAAATTATATTGGATATGGTCTGATATAGTAAGATTAGATCGTATATAACAACATAAATTCATATTAGACTGGTTTGAAAGCTTATTTATCTTTTATTTGCATTCTTTATTTTGGACTTCTATAAATTTGCTCTGTTTAAATGGAATGACACTGTAAAAGTTTTTCTACAAATTGTTTCTAAGGTATATATCACAATCAGTAATGTAATCAGTAATATGGATTGTTGATCTGACCACAGGAAACAATTCAATACAATCTATTTGTCAGTATTTAACATGAAAAAAACAATGAAAAAAAACTGTCCTCGCAAATATTTCGATTTTTTAAATTTATTTTTTATTGATTGCACATATATATTTGTGTGTGTACATAGATATTACATCATTGTCTACCCCAAGTTTCTCCCATCACCTGTGAACAATCTCAGTCTTTTGTGCCCTCCCCTTCCCCTGTGTTGTCTTTTCTCCCCCCTCTCTTGCTCTATGTTTCAGTTCTGTATTTTTGGCTGCTTAACATTTTTCTTGTCCATATGTTTGTTTATCTTCAATCTCTCATATAAGTGAGACCATCCCATATTTCTCTTTTTCTTTCTGGTTTATTTCCGCTAACATGATTCCTTTTAGCTCCATTCATGTTGCTGCAAATGATATAAGGTTGTCTGCTTTGATTGATGCATAATGCTCCATTGTGTAAATATACCACATCTTTTTCAGTCATTTGTCAGTTTTAGGGCATTTGGGTTGTTTCTGTATTTTGGCAATTGTAAATAGTGCTGCAATAAATATGCACGTACAGGTGTCCTTAAGGATTAGTATTTTTGTATCCTTTGGGTAGATTCCCAGTAGTGGAATTGCTGGGTCGAATGGTAGTTCTACTTTCAATTGTTTAAGGGTCTTCCACACAGCCTTCCATAGTGGCTAGACCAGTTTCCATTTCCACCAGCAGTGTAAGAGTGTTCCATTTTCTTTACATCTGCACCATCACTTGTTGTTGCGCCCCCCCTCCCTTTTTTTATTAGTGATGTGGACCATTTTTTCATATGCCTATTGGCCATCTGTATTTCCTCTTTGGAGAAGTGTATTCTTAGTTCTTCCCCCCCATTTTTTAACTGGGCTTTTTGCTTTGTTTTGTTAAGTTGTGTGAGTTATTTCTATATCTTTGTTACCAGACCCTTATCACTTGTATGGAGGGCAAAAGTTTCTCCCATTTAGTTAAGTTTCTTTTTGTTTTGTTTATTGACTCGTTTGCTGTACAGAAGCTTTTTAGTTTGATGTAATTCCAGTTGTTTATGCTTTCCTTCTTTTTTTTTTTTGCCAGCTGTAGATGTGTCCAGAAGTAGATTTCTGAAGTGTATTTCATGGAAGGTCTTTCCCAAGTTTTCCTCTTTGTATGTTATGGTTTCAGGTCTTACATCCAATGTTTTTATCCATTTTGAGTTGTCTTTTGTACAAGGTGTGAGAGTTAGATCTTGGTTTATTTTTTTGCATGTCTTGGTCCAGTTTTCCCAGCATCATTTATTGAAGAAGCGGTCCTTGTTCCAATGTATGTTTTTTGCCTCTTTGTCAAAGATTAGTTGCCCATATCTGTGTGGTTTTATTTCTGGGCACTCAATTCTGATCCATTGGTCTGAATGTCTGTTTTTGTACCAGTACCATGCTGTTTTAATTACTATGGCTTGGTAGTATAGTTTGAAGCCTGGGATTATAATACCTCCATTCCCTCTTTTTTGGGTTAGGAAGAATTTTGATATTCAAGGTCTCTTGTTATTCCAGATGAATTTCAGTAATTTTTGTTCTATCTCTTTAAAGAATGTCACTAGGATTTTTATAGGGATTGCATTGAATCTGTAGATTGCTTTTGGTAAGATGACCATTTTGATGATGTTAATTCTTCCAATCCATGATCAAGACTGTCTTTCCATTGTCTTATGTCTTCTGCTTTCTTTTTGCAGTGTTTTAAAGTTTTCTTTGTATAGTTCTTTCATGTGTTTTGTTAGGTTTATTCCCAGGTATTTAATTTTTTTTTTTGGTGCAATGATAAATTTCCTTTTCTTCTGACTGAATTTTTGCATATAAAAGGCCACTGATTTCTGTGTGTTGATTTTGTAGCCAACTACTTTACTGAACTGGTTTATTATTTCAATTAGTTTCTCTGTGGATTTTTTTGGGTTTTCTACATAGAGTATCATGTCATCTGTGTATAATGATAATTTCATTTCTTCTTTCCTTATATGTATTCCTTTTATGTCTTTCTCTTGCCATTTTGCCCTGGCTAAAATTTCCAGTACTATGTTGAAAAGCAGTAGTGAGAGTGGGCATCCTTGTCTGGTTCCATATCCTAATTGAAATGGTTTCAGTTTTTCCCCATTAAGGATGATATTTGCTGTGGGTTTATCATATATGGCTTTTATTATGTTGAGGTATGTTCCTTTTATTCCTATTTTTTCAAGGATTTTCTTTTGAATTTAAAAAAAAAACAATGACATGCATCATAACTCAAGACTCCAAATTGAGGAGAAATAAATAAATACATGCAAATAAAATCTAGGATGTCTCTTTTTTAAGCAAGATAATTTATAAATCAGATATTATTTTAAAACTAGATAAAGGACAGCAATGCCTATTTTTCCCTCTAGATTTTAGAGTGCTTTGTGATAACAACAAATTATAAAATTATGAACAAGGCAGAGGAATCAAAGCTATCATATCGGTGATATTGTTCCATGGAGGAAAAGTAAATCTATCTTTGTGCTCTTTTAATGAATACCCAGCCACAAATCTAACCATGCTTGTGTACTCTATTGTGAGAGGTTTGTCTTGCCAGTTTTTGAACTTCCTATTAACTGAAAATGTATTTAAAAAAAATTTTATATCTATCTAAACTTTTAATATCTAGCTCAACTTAATGTACTATCTGTGAAACTATTATTGTTTTGTGTCTCAACAGTTTATTATTCTCATCAGTCTATTCTATGAATAAATCTAAATATGTGTCATTTCTAGTTACTGGTGTCCTTTTGTTTCTTTGGCTTGTGAAGGGTTAATATTATTAAGGTTTTATGAGCAAACTTGGTCATTTGTTTTGATGGACCTAAGCAGTGATTTCTATTGACTGTCTATTCAGAGCTAGACCTGTCTTGTCATGGAGTATGAGCATATATGTTTATCTTCATAGATACTGTCAAGCATTTTCAAATTTTAATGATTTACACTCGTCTTATCAAAAATTGTATGTCAGTCTTAAAATTTTAAGTTTTCATTTTAGTCAATCAGACTTATGTGTGATTTTCCTTTTAATTTGCATCACTTTAGCAGTAACAACATTTAACACTTTATTTCATTGATCATTTTGATAGCCTCTTCTGTGAAGTGCCTGTTTAAAATTTGAATGCTTTTAACTGGATATTTTCTCATTTTCTTATTGATTTTGAAATATACCTCTAAAAGCATGAAGCTACAGATGCAAATATACTGAAGGTTCAAGTAAGCTCACAACCTTCAGCATCTCTTATCCTTGTTAATCTGATGACATTACAGTGGGCTTAGGGATGCCCATGGTATGCTTCTATTCCATGAAAAATACCTCTTTGGTAGAGCTCTGCTTTAGTTTCATATTTCCTGCTGGGAGATCTTGGCTAATTCTGTACCAGAAGACTTTCTTAATGTCTTAATATCTTTTCCTCATAAGGTACACCCCAGAAGGTCTTCCTTCATATTAATGTCATCTCAGAGTAGCTTTTCTGATTGGAACAAAGACAGGTGGAGAGATTTATGCCATCAGTAATTTAGTGATTGCAGAATCAGCCAAAAATAAATTTGGAGAAAGATATTGGGAAGAAGGAATTCTTTCTAGAACAAACATATGCATATGTGCTTCAGGATCCCTGGCATATATATAGTCGTTAAGTGATCCTAAAGCACTATCATTTTTCTACTAAAACTTAACAAATTCCAATTTTAAATTCTTCCTCTCTTTAAATAAAAAGTCATAGATAAAGCAACAATAAAAAAAAAGGTATATGAAAAGTCTGATCAAATTATGAATCCAGAACAAAACTTACTAAAATACATATTTCCCGAGTTTTTCCTTCTGGATTCTGCTCATCCCAACCCTGCACTTTAAAACTCTCAAGTTAGTGCCCCTTGACCTCTTCTCTAAATTCCTGGAAATCTTCTTTACAAATTGTTTCTGACTGCATGGAGAGTTCATCATTTTTTTGATCCCTGCTATGACTTTGCTAAATTCATTCTTCTACCCATTTTTTCAAATGTTATCTTTCTCTGTATTATAAAAAGCACTTTATTTTTGGAGATTCCTCCATTCTACACCACTTTCTATATTTTAGTTACATATAATACAGCATGACAAAAAGTCCCAACCCCAACAATCTTCCTTTGAGGATTCCTCAGAGGGAGAATGAGAATATACATTTGTTCCTCTTAATATTCCAATACATTTGAATTTGCATTTAGCTTGCAGCCTATTTTAAAGTAAATAAGTGAGAACTCAGAGCTGATGGAAGGCACCTGAGGATACTGACTCTCAGCTGCTTGAATGATACCATTTGGAGTGCTTGAGGTAAACCTGGTGGTTTTCCTGGAGGATAGGCTTCTAGTTCCCTTTTCTATAGAGGATTATGTCTTGGGCCTCTGTCTTTGTGGTTTGATCTATGTTCTTGAAAAAAGATCCTCAGCATGTCATTCTCAGTAACCCTGTATGAGTATATCACTTCTTAGTACCAGGCTGTCAACCCATATTATTTGTGTGGGTGACAAAGGAAGTCAACATTCACCCCCATGTGAAGAGATCCTGAGCCTCCTTTTTTTATTTCTCTAAGATATATTATTTTCTTACATTGTGGCCATTCTTTTAATAGAAAACATACACTTCTAATACCCTCCCAGGACCAGAGGCTGTATTCTGTTTTCATATAGAGGTTTATTCCTTGAAAGATCTTAGCATCCAATCTTGAATCTTCACTGATCTGGAGTAGGGCAGGGAGGGTGTCTTTGTTTTCCCTCTCCTGTCCCTAAAACATCTCCAACTACCCATCTGCTGATTAGGCCCTTCTGGATCTCATCCCAAGTAGCATGAGTTCCGGTACTGCTGGGGCTACTCTTGGAGGACACAAGGCTTGGTCTTTTGCTGGTGACTGGCTGACTTTCCTCAGTCTCTGAGGGAATTTTGTGTCTTCCCTGTTCTTTCAGATTGACAGAAGCAAGATTCTCACTTGATACAGAAGCTTCACAGTCTGTCTCCTTGCTTGGATTATAAGGCTGAGTTGGAGGCTGGTCCTGGCAAGAGCAGGGTTACGACCCCAGTAAAGAAAAAAAATTATTTTTTCAAACATGTGCTTTTATTAAGTGTAAGTTTCAGTCTTTTGCACATATATCAAGATCTGATATTGTCTTTTGAATTGTTTGCCAATTCAAATATATAAACTACAGTTTATATATTTTCTTGTCCCCGTGTGGGCTTGTGTCTAGGGTCTCTCAGAGTGAGCTCATAGAAGGACACTTAGCATTATTTGTTTGATTTTTTTGGTTTAGTTTTAATATGTCAAGAATTATTTGTAAAACACAGTATACAATTATCTGAGAGAGGCACTCTAGGGAAGAAACCTTTCTTGTGGAACGTGGCACTCATGCCCATAGGAGTGAATAGTCATCGAGTCTGAGTTCATGGTCTCAGATATGGGAGCAAGCATCTCACATAGCTTTGAGCCTAGGACTTAGGACTGGAGCTAGCTGGCAGAATCTCTAACTTTCTTTGTCATGGGATATTTGACCTGGGTCTTTTGAGCCAGTATCCTCAGTGTATTA
Organism: Uropsilus gracilis; assembly: GCA_004024945.1. Taxonomy (NCBI): domain Eukaryota; kingdom Metazoa; phylum Chordata; class Mammalia; order Eulipotyphla; family Talpidae; genus Uropsilus; species Uropsilus gracilis. The sequence continues at coordinate 7,598 of PVHY01019695.1, read as the reverse complement.
CAACTGAAACCATGAATTGTCCAGATGCCTCTTTACCCTTCAATTTTCAAACCACACTAGAAATCCACCTAGTTAGAGGCATTCTGGGGATGTTTTGTTATTTTACTTACTTCAAGTCCTCATTCTACTCAGAATCTCATTCTACTCAGAGAGTATGTGCTCTTTCCCGTTTCCCAAGGCACAAATGGATCCTTCAGTTTATTTCTCCTGTAGTCCCATCATACACTGGAATTATGCTTATTTCCTTTCCCATTCCAATTAGCCTTTCTCCTCCGCTCATTTTTTCCTCCCAAGAAATAAGATTAGATCAGGATGGAGTAGTTAAAGAAAAAATTCTGCTCTACTGAATACTGTACTAGCTGAGAATTAAATCCTCAGTAGTCTTTAGTTTACTGTGTTTTATTCAGATTGATAACACCCTGTTAATCTGATATGAACCCAAATGAATTTCCACTATTTGTAATAATTAAATCTACCCCCCCCCACCAGAGAGGTATTTTAGTATTTTACTTAATTTAGTATAGAGCTTAGGATAAAATAAACAAAAAACTTAACTTGGAAGGAATTTCATCATAATTATGTGCACTTAACTCTCTTACATAGAAAAGCTACATGATTTATGGGTCAAGAGAGCCCTGCCCTTTGTTTTATTAAAAGCCCATTCTACCCCTGCCAAGAGGTACACATCTCCACCTCTGCTGACTAAAACTTTGCTGAACAGGTTCTCACACCACTAGGAATCTGAACTCTTCTTATGTTGAAAGCAAAGTCACAGAACTATTTTTCTGTTATGATTCCTTCCCTGCACTCTTAAAATCTGACTCTGGTTACTCTAAATAGCCACCACACTATCTTCTGTCTGTTACAATATCTCAAATGCACAATCCAAGGACATGAGGAAAATTGCCATCCACTTTTCAATGACAGCTGGTTGAAAAATGCATCCAGAAGACACCATTTTGGGCTATGACAACACAGGGTTGTTTTGAATAGAACAGTGGGAAGAGGGTTAGATAGAAATACAAAATTGAGTCAGTCACACCATTTTCATTTATTGAATGCGTTGTTTACACATTTAAAAAATATTTTGTTTTCTCTCTAAAATGAACAAATAGTAATTCTCATTCAGGTCACTCAAGATGGTACCCAGTGGTTTCTATATTATTTGACAGTGAATAACATGAAGAACCATCATCAGACTGATAAGGATCAAAGGCCGATGAAGTGTGGAATCAAAAATGATTCTTTAAGATGGCTGGAATAATTCCCACCTTTCCCTAATATCATGTCCTTATTTTACCATGTGATTATCATACAAGGATAAAAACAACTTTATTTTTTACTCCCAGTATCCAAACAGTTGAGCCAGGAGGAGTAGAGAAACTAGAAAAAACAAACAAACAAACAAACAAAAAAGAACTCAACCTTAGCAGACACATTTAAATAAGAATTCTTTATCCTTATATGTATTGATAGATCCTCTTTTTTGACTATATTTTCATTTATTCATTTCTTCAACATTTCTATTGTTCTTGTTAGGTGATGAAGAATGTGTGAGGTAATGAATTTAGAAGCTGTTTTCCTACCTTGAAGTAGGTCATACTCTAGTTGGAAGAAAGGAGCAATTCATCCCAATACAATGCATTCTGTGCTCTGGAAAGAACAGAGACTCAGATAAATCAGACCATATGGATTTTCTGTGAAGGGAACATTTTTAAGTGAGTCATGAATGGCTAGAATGAGTTATTAACACATTGTTAGGAAGATAATATGTACCTGGTCAAGGAAGTAGAAGTGAGTTTTCTAAGTGTTCCTGAATGGAAGGTTAAGTGTGTCAAAAAAGCAAATTCTGAGACAAAAATGATTATGCGTGGAACTTTTTGGGGAGTGATATGAGATCAGTGCTTATGGAAAGAGAAGGCAAGAGAACTGAACAGGAGTAGAGTGCTGAACTGCAGTGCAGTTACCAAGTGACCTTGGCCAGTTGTGGAGGCTGGAGGCCCAGCCTGGGATGGGATGACACAAAGTGCCTTTTTATTTCTGCACTGACCAGTCATCGGATACAGAGACACCCCAGGAAAACATGGAATTAATGATTCATTTCAGCCAAAGGCAATTCCAAGAATGACCACAAAATCTCTTTATTTATCAACTATTTCCACGTCTCAATAGAGGAGATGACTGAATTATTTTGCTGCCGTTCACCCTTGGAATACTCTCAGAGATTTGGTTTCCTTTGTGTTCACAATATAATCTTTGTGCAAGCAGTTACTGTGACAGTAGCACTTTTGATTTCACTCAATCACTGGCATGAGGACCAGAAATCCTTTCAGCAAAAACTTGTCTTGGATCATTTTTCCTTAAAAGGTAGTTGTTTTCATGGTGCACCTGGGGGAAATATAGTCTCTGTAACCAGATTGTTTAAGATAAAAAAGGAAACCATCAAATCTGATGCTGTGAGAAGACAGTGATAGAAAAAAATTATTCTTATCAACTACCTAGGATGCTTATTTTTTTCAACTCTTCTGGGCAAATGAGATTTGGGAGTATCTCCAAGAGGACTTTGTCTTCATATGTTACAAATCTACCAATGCTATCAAGAAACAGAACTGTGGTTTAAACTATTGTCACGGAAGCAACAACGAAGCAACACCTGATAATTATTAGAAATGCAAATACTAGGTCCCACCACAGATGGACAAAAAATATTTCTGTTGGAGCAAAGGATTGGGGTGAACAAAGGATACAAAAGTATTAATTTGAAAGAAAACCTGCACTCTTATATTTCTTGCAGCATTATTTATAATAGCTAAGATATGGAAACAACCCAAATGTTCCAAAACAGATTAATTGATCAAGAAGATACAGTGTGTGTGTATATATATATATGTGTGTGTGTGTGTGTGTGTATACATACATACATATATATGCACACATACACAACAATGGAATACTACTCATCAATCACAAAAATAAAATAAACCCATGCTATTTGCAGCAACCTGAATAGAGCTGGGAGAAATTATGCCTAGTGAAATAAGTCAGAAAGAAAAAGGAAAATACAGATTCACTTTTAGGAGGAATATAAAGAAACTGAAAAAAGCGTCAAAAAAAGAAAAAAACAACCAGACAAACTCTGCTGGCAAATTACAGATCCAAGGCATGCAGCAGGGGATGAGGAGGTAGGAGATCAAAATAGGGGAGGGAAGAGCATAAGGGACTATGATAATTTTTCACAGGTGAAGTGCTGGTGGGGAATTTAGGGAGATTATATCTGAGGGGAAAAATCAAATATTGTGCAAAAATGAGCAATAATGTAAGAAGATAAACATTTGGAAAATAAAAAAAGAAACTCTGGGACGGATTCCTGTGATGTGTGCTTTAATAAGCCCTCCAGGTGATTCTGAAATGGAGATGGGGCTTCATTCACTTAGGTCATAAACGTGCTAAACTCAGGTCTCTGCAATGAATCATATTTATTGTTCTTTTTGTTTTTAAAGCATTAGAGATAAAAAAATTTAACTTTTTTTCTCGTCTTAAAGCAAATCCATATCCATAGAGAAATACCTAATGCAAAAAGTGTAAGTGAATGAAAACATGATCACTTAGGTTGTGTTCTGGTGAACATTTTAGTGTATTCTTTTCAGACATCTTCCACACATTTTATTTACAGGAAATATGATAACATTATACTTGTTTGGTCACCTGATTTTTGGTTTAAGTCATCTCTTTAGCTCAATATCTGTGTGTATCAAGAATAACTCAAATGATGTAATTATGAATGTAAATTAAGTCTTTTAGAACATTTCTTCAGTATCTCCAAATTTAGAACTTTGGCTTTAAAGTTGTAATGGGCATATATATATATATATATATATATATATATATATATATATATATATATATGTAAAAACAAACATTTTAAAATCTTGTGCAAGGTTGTGGATAATTGCACAAGAAGGACATCAACATGATGAAGTCCATGTTTGGGAAAGTATTGGCATGGGGAATATACGTTTTAGTTTCTAAATATGAGTTTTATCTGTTCTAAGTTTCCTCTGGACAGCTCTTCCATTCTGTTCTCAATTCTTAGGAAAGACATGTCTGGGAAGAAAATCCTTCGATTCCAAACTGCAGAGAATATGTGAACTTGAACAAGAAAAGCCAGGAGCTAATAATTATCACTGCCATTAATAGTTGACAGTGACATTGCATTGGGCGATCAGGTTCATGGTGTCTGGAACACAGTCAGACCTTCATGTCCAGCCAACTGGGGAAGAGAGCTTAGCTCTGGCCTTGGCTAGCTCTGTGGATTGCTTCATTACTTTGAGCAAGTTATTTCACTTTAAAGTTTGTTCTCACCGGGCAAAGGAGGTAACAGAAAGTACCTTGAAAGGTGAATTTGAGAATTGAATAGGTGTTGGATGAAAGATTTATTTCTAAAAAACTCCTGGTTTAAAGAAGACAACAAACAAAGACTTTACAGGCCATGAGAAGCAGTGACCTGTATTTGTAGTAGAGTGTGTATATTTCTCTTTTTCTACTTCCCTACTTCTGGACAAATTTGAAGGTAACTAGGTCAATCCTGGAATAGAAAGATGATCTTTCTAAGACTTTCTTTGCCCCACTCTCAGAGTTCCATTCAGTTCCTCTTCTTTTTCAAGTTACATTTGTATGCATTGGTCAATAGTTAAGAGACTGACTTACTTAGATTAAGGGAACTGCAATGGAGTATGTTTTGTTCTTCAGCTAGTTATATATTCAATGGTAACTGTCATCTCAAGTTAAGCAATGAATGAAGCAGTACAGGATATAAAATAGTGGAACTGAGACCAGATTTTTGGGCCACGGCTCTTCTGAAGTCACTATAGTCATGAGAAAATCACCCAGCTTCATTCTTCTGCTTCAGTATTTTTCCCATTCTGATTTCCAAGAGTTTCTGGCTGGAAAAGGTGAACTCTCTTCAGCACTGGCGTTTCCCACAAGCAGCAGCGTCTGTCTCCTTAGCAAAGGGGCCTCTGTCCCACCCCCACCTTCTGGGCTGCCAAACCAAGGGTAGGACTGACCCTGTCCTCTCTAACACTCACCTAACATTTCCCTTCACCAGCAAGACTCCTTAACACAGATTTTTGAAAACTGTGACTTGATATATTTTAATTCATTTTACTTTGTAGCATTCATATGATTAAAAAAATATATAAGCAAGCTTTTCTACACTGTCCTTTTCTTTTAGTCTATCCTGCCCAACCCTGACCAAACACAGGTAATTGTGGTAATTTATGTCTTATATACTCTTCATTTATTCATACACAATTAAGGACAAAAGCAACATTTGCATTTTAATCACAAATGTAACATTTCATGATGACTGTTCTGCACCTTGCCTATTTTTAATTAATTTTTATAAGAAGAGTGCCCTTTTGCCCTCGTTTTTTCTCCAGCTGAGCTATGCTTCTCTGTAAGAATATATGTTTCTTCTGTCAAGTTACAAGACTTTGAGTGGTATCCTGTGTTTTGATATTATAATTACTGTTGAAATGAATAATATTAGATGTAAATCATTTTACATACACTTAAGTATTTTTACAGGACTTATTTCTAGACGTAGAACTTATGGATTAAAGTCTATATGTATCATTTTAACAGATATAATCAAGTTTTCTCTATAATGATCATACCAATTTCCAATATTCAGGTAAACTTTAAGAGTTCTTTCCCTAAGTCTCCACAGAGTATTTTTTAAAGCCAAAATTTAGCTTTTTGCATATCCACTTGGTTACAAATGGCTCATTATTCACTTTGAATGTTTACTATTATGAGTGAAGTTGAAACTCTATGTATTATTATTATTATTATTTGTTCTCAACAAACTGCTCATACAGGTCCTTTAGTCATATCCCTGTTTCACCTGTAACAGCTATTCAGCTTGTGATAATATTTCAAATCTTGCAACACAAGTTATTCTTAGTATTCCTCATGTTTTCTACCAATTGTTGGCAAATAAAACATTGAAACAAATAGTCTATGTCAAGGAAAGTATTATCACAGTGGAAATACTTCATTATATGTACCAAGCTGACTTTATTTAAGTCATACTCATTTGAAAAACCTATTATGAAATATTAATTACTCTATCTCAACTTATAAAAACTGAAGTTGGATAGAAAATAGCAATATTTGAAAATAAGTATAGTTAATATACATATTCCCAAAGCATAGATACCTATCAAATCAAATCAAAATAATAGTGTCTGGGGAAGTCCCCTCACCCCTCCACCTACCCCATGCTTTTAAAACCTGCAGTTGGCTCTTGCTCCATATCAGTCAAGGATCCCTTCCATTTTGCTCAGCTTTTCTGTGAGTCTGAACACAAAGAACAGACACCGGTTGATTTCTACTTGGACAATGGTCCAGGCACAGTTGCTGTATTCCTGTTTTTTCAGGAAATTCCGGATTCTTTGGAAGTACATTTTAATTTGTAACCTAAGGTTCTCACTCCGCAAGGTGCCACTTTTCTGTTCTGCTTCCAGCTCCATCAGTGCTTCTAGGTATTCCAGCTGTTGGTGAAGTGCCATGAGGAACATTTCCATGTGACTTTCCTCCCAATGATCTGGAGAAGTATTTGCCCTGAAGAGGCTGAAGATCTGCTGAAGCATCTCATGGAGGATGGCCAGTGCATGTCTGGTATGGTACTGGTGAGGGTTCACAGACATTTGGGGAAGCAGGAAGTTTTTCCTGTGTGGTAGACATTGTCGAATGGTCGAGGTTTGCAATTTATTGTAAAGTTTGAAGCTCTCTCTGTTCACTCTTCTTTGCTGGAAAAGAACCAGTTTCAGTTCTAAGGAGAACACAGTAGAAGAGACCCAAAGTAGCAACACAATTTCAAAGAAATGCTTGCTAATCATGATGAAAGTCAGATCTTCCTCTTATCTCTATGGAGACTTAACAAAAATCCAACTTTAGTGACTGTATGCCTTTCATGTATCAGATTGTTCTGGGAGGTGTTCTCTTTTGTTGACTTTGTTTTGTAAGTCTGTCATTTCCCCAAGTTCAAATATTAAGCTTACTGCTTCCCTTTTCATAAAACTCTTTGGGCATTTCCTCCACTCCCCCCCCCACCCCGATTATGTAGGTTGTTTGAGGAAGTAAACATAAGAACTTATTTCTTTGTATGCATTCCTTGGGACAATTGTGGACTAGTCATCTAATATGTTCTTCTATTATTCACAATATTTTACAGACAAAGTTTCACTCAACACAATGTGCTCTCTAAATACTTAGTCAAGCTTACCAAAGTTCTTGTATTGAGAAGAGTATTTTAAAAATGAAGTCTCTCATAGAGTAAAATAAAATGTTTTTCAGAGACTTAGTAGCACCTCTGAAGCAATTAAGGGCAAAAATGAAAATCTCTGCACACTACTATATTTAAAACATCAAGTAGAATTGCAGTTTTGCACAAATGCTTGAGCAAATCTTAAAATATGTATCAATAATCTTAAATTGTTTTATATCTTATCCTAACAGTTTAATATCTAAGATCTGGTTATGGGAGTAACATGGTAGAAAATTTGCAAAAGAAGGCTATCTTTAAATTATTG
>PVHY01019694.1:0-26819 GCA_004024945.1 Uropsilus gracilis | reverse complement strand
TTTTTTTTTTTTTCTCATGGTGTCACTTTCTTAGATTTTTCACTATCAGTCTTTCCAGTACCCAACCACAGCAGGCACTTTTCGGGATCGAATTTCCTGGGTTGGAGATGTATACAAAGGGGATGCATCCATAAGTATAAGCAGTCCCACCACCAAGGACAATGGGACATTCAGCTGTGCTGTGAAGAACCCCCCTGACGTACACCATAATATTCCTGTGACAGAGCTGACAGTCACAGAAAGGGGTAAGCTTACTGCCACCGGCCTGCAGCGCTCTGTGACTGCTATGGTGCTTTCTGCAGAGATCAATGATAAACTACTTATTCTTTGTAGGTCAGTTGGTTATTGGAACATTCTGTCTTCCTGAAATTGTCTATTAGGATGAATTTTTATCTTTTTTTAAAAAAAGAAATAGGCTTTATTAGTTTACAAAATACATATTTGTGAGATGCATTTTTTTTAACAACATAAAACAAAAATTTCAGTTCACATACCCAGCAGTACTTTGTAATTTTAAATCTACTTCACTTTTAAAATCAAATATATTCATGCAACAACAAAGTCCTAGGGCATCACAAAACCTATTGGAGTCCAGATGATCTGATGCTTATAGAAAGAAAGTCTGGCTGCTCAGGTAAAATTAGCCTGATTTTATTTTATTTATGTATTTTTAGTTGAATTTTTTTCTTCTTAATTATTTTTGTTTATATTTTGTGGGTACAATTTCTTTTTTTTCTTTTCTTTCTTTCTTTTTTTTTTTTTTTTTTGGTGGTGTTTTCTACTCTGGGGTTCTCCCATCACCTTTCACCTTATTACCTGTGAACCATCTTAATCTTTGTGTCCCTTCAACCCCTGATTTCCCACCTCTCATGCTCTGTGCTTCAATTCTGCTGAAAGTTAGTTTTAAATTTTTCTTGCTTGGTTGTTCGTTTGTTTTCCTGTTAGCTCTCATATAAGCGAGACTGTCCAATATTTCTCTTTTTCTTTCTGGCTTACTTTTGCCAGCATGATTCCTTCGAGATTCATAGGATGAATTTTTATTTTGCAAATTAAAGTTGGTCATCAAATATCATGATAGTTTCTCATCCTCCCTACCCCCACTATTTTTTTTTTTTAATATTAACTTTGGTTGCCCAAGGGTCTTGTGGATTGTATGGCAAATCCCTGAACGGCCATCTGTGTGAAATAGATCATTCTGGTTTCCTAGGTTATAAGACTATATTCTTGCCTGTGTTTGGAAAGGTTATTCCCTCTGAGGATGGTAGGTGATGCATTTCTTTTATGTTGCAGCAGAGCAACAGTTTCCTTTTAGTGAGAAATAGAAGAAGAGTAAGTTAAAGGCTGACCTTTTTTCCTACATTATTCCCTGAGGACTGAGTGGTCATTCTAGTCCTTAACTGGATTTAAATCAAAGACTTAGACACACAGCACTGTGTGATGGTTCATTTTAGATGCCTTATCATCTCTCAAATTTTTTCAGGACTGCTCTTTGCTCTCCTTTCTTCCACTCCCCTCTCCTCCCCTCCCCCTCCTCTTCTCCGCTCCCTTCTTTCTCTTTTTCTTCTCCTTCCTTTTTCCTTCACCTTTGTAAGATAATAACATAGCTTTCCTGGAAAGAAGACTGAATGGGTAGATACCAATGTTTTAATCCTAGCTTATGGAATCATGGGTAATTTTTTACTTATCTCTGTGCTTTTGTGTATTTTCTACCCTTTTGTCAATGAATTTATTCCTTTTGTAATCAGAAGAAATATGAGCAAAGGTAAAAACTGCTCTCATGTGAAGGGAAGCACGTGTGCATATCTCTCTTTACCATCTTTTTCTCCTGTAGGTTTTGGCACCATGCTGTCTTCGGTGACCCTTCTTTCCATTCTTGTCTTCATCCCTTCGGCTGTGGTGGTTGTTCTGCTTTTGGTGCGCATGGGGAGGAAGTCTGCAGGACTGACGAAGAGGAGCAAGCCTGGCTATAAGAAGTCATCTATTGAGGTTTCAGACGAGTAAGTTCAGCTGCATTCTGAGTGGTGACCCCCATCCCTTCTTAGAGTCCTGCTTGTGAGGAGACTCAGACTTGTATTCACACTTTGCTCTCTTCCAGGCCAAGTTCAGTTTTGCTGGTGAGATCTTCTTTTAAAGAGACTAGTTCTGCTGAGGAGTACTAGAAAGAAGGTTGAACATGACACTTGTGGATGTTAATTTGGAGAGAAAGGAAGGATTGATAGTATGGGCCTAGTCCCCTGCTTTGATGTCAGATGGCAATGGTGCTGAATATAAACTCTCTAGTGACTATATCATTCCTTCAAAATTAACAGGAATACCCAGCAAGTCAGTTATTTCATCTGAACTGATGCCACTCAACTTATGTCTCCCAGCAGAAAATGCTTGAGCAGTGAGAGAGGCTTTATAGGTAGTGTTGGAGGGCAAAAGCAATTTCAATTAGGCAAGAGCTAGTCTGCATTAACAGATGCTCTAAATTGGGGCTAATTGGACTATAGTTCTCAAAAGCTCTTATCAACCACGTAGGGACAAATAATCCAGTATTTTCCCCAAGAACAACTTTACTAGAGAAAAAAGTTAACAGAAGTCTTCGTAAAGACCAAATGAATTCTCCATTGTCTTTATCCCTAATCTTGAGGAGGGAATTCTTACCTTGAGAAGTTATCTATATGCAGGTTTTTTTTTTTTAATGGGAGAGAGGGTGCCTTTACAAGGAATCTGTGTCATCCCCTCACCACCCAAGAAAACATATAGCTCTTGGTAAATATGAAAATCCCTATTTCTAAGTGTGGTTAGACATGATCTCTTATCTAAACCCAAGCCACGTTGTTTATTGTTTCCTGTCATTTCTTCTCATTTCCTCTACATACAGCCGAAGAGCATTTTTTTTTTCAACATACGTACACACGCAGACTTTTTTCTTTCCACATGCTTTTCTCTTACCTGGCATCCCCATCTCTCCCTCTTGTTTGCTGTAGCTTCCTCCATATCCTCCCAGACTCAGCTGCAATGTCTCCATCTCTTGAATGTCCCTGAGTTCTCTGGGGAGAACTGGTCACACCCTCCTCTTTGCTGTCCAGCAGTTTAAACTTAACTCTATTAAAACAGTCATCACATTGTAGTGTAACATGCTTGTTAAGTTTTAACAGGTCTCTCAACCCCTTGAGACTGTGAGCCATTTAGGGAACCTTGTCTTAATTTAAGTCTTTAGCCCCAACCTAGCACAATGCCTCTCACATATTCATTGCTCAGTGCCTTTCTCAATGAATGATTGTTACCAGCTCCTGTACAGACAGCACATGTACAGACACACATATCTATTTTTTCAAATCTAGTTTTAACCATTAACCTTTAAGCGTAGGTGGTAATAACTGCATTTTATAGATGAGGAAACAGGCTCCTGGAGTTGAAGTAATTCTCCCAGTCACTCTGCCAGTAAGTGGCAGAACTGGAATTTAAAACCAGTCCTGTCTGATTTCAATACCTGTGCTCTTGACTGCTCTATTCTAGTGAGACTAGCGATTGCTCAGATTGGGTTTGTCCTCTTTCTCCAGCACTGACCAGGAGGAAGACGGTGACTGCATGGCCCGGATTTGTGTCCGTTGTGCGGAGTGCCTGGTAAGCTCACTTCTTGTTTGTGGTTCATTATAATTCTCCTGCTTTGCCTCAGGGGCAGGAGAGGTCAGTGCAAAGTGAGATGTAAATCAAGGTCTTCCTCTAAAGCACTTAGTCTCAGGGAACTCCTGCCACATCTAACCATTATTTTGTGTCCAGTCCCATGGGCATAGCGTAGTGTCCTCAGGTTAGAACAGGGCTGTGTAGAGCCAGCTCTGCTGGTTAACAGGAAACATCCCAAAAGAGGTGTGTTCTAAGCCCTGAGATTGTACTGGGAGATTTGACCGAAAAGACCTGAGTATAACTTTTCTGTAGAGCCTTGTTTTTTCCCAAGGAGTGAGTGATACAACCTTGTAGGTGACTTGATGTCTTTGCCAATAAGAAATACCCACGTTGAAAGGCCTAAGTTTTCATTTAAATCCCAGAGGCCTGTCATTCTTCCTCCTCTGAGCACTTGTTATGACTAATAGGCTGTGGGGCTGTCCTAGAATCATAGGAGGAAGAGAGACTCGCTGATGTTGTGCATCTGGAAACAGGTCAAAAGCAATTTATGATCTCATATGAAGCATACCTGTCATTGCGGGGTTTAAACTTGAGCCTCTTTGTGCTTAGCGCCAAGTTCAGCACTTGGCCACATGACTGCAGCTCAATTATTCATTGCAGAGTTCTTTGTTTCTCTTTCTCTTGGGTACTTGAGTATAATAGACAAGATAAGGGAAAGGTTACTGGTGCCATTGGAAGGGATCTTATACCAATCCTTTGGGCTCTGAAGATTTTAATAGCACAAAAAATAAGTTAATATGATTATTATCCACATTTCAGTTACTAATTTATCCAGCAACTACTTATTGAACAGCTGACACATGCCAGGCATGATTCTAGGTACATAGGAAACAGGAGTGGACATAACTGACAGAAATTCCTGTCTTCAAATAATTTACATTCTTTCCATGCTGCAAAAATCTCATCCTCCAAGTCACAGTCTGTGGGTGGTATAGGTTTTAGGATGAAGATCAGGAGCTTAGATTGGGTGTATTAAGTTTATAATAGTTCAAAACATCCAGTGGAGATGCGAAGTAGGCAACTGTCCTGAAATGTGGGGTTCAGGAGAGAGATCCAGACTGAAAACATATGTAGAATCCATTAGCACATTCACTAGTGGAGATATCTGTACCAAGGAAATGAGTGTAGACAGAAAAGAGGTCAAAGGACTGAACCCTGCAGCACACCAAGTCTGGCAGATTAGGAAGCTGGAGAGGAATTAAGAAAGGATGCCAAAAAAGAATATATATTCTGTGAGATAGGGAAAACTGGGGGAACTGAATTCTTTTTGGAGTCACGTCAAGAAAGTATGTAAAGAAAAAGGCAGTGATTAAATGTTTCAGTTGCTGCTGAGTCAGGTCAAGTAAAATGAGTGCTGAGAACTGATTATTGGATGATCTGGTGATGTAGCGGGAACCCTTAGGATTTCAAAACAGAAATCAGCTCAGTAGACTTCAGTTATATTGCGGTCCCATGAAACTTCCTGGGGATTTCCATGTGCAAGTCAACACATGTACTCTTCTGTTCCCCCATGCAGACTTCTGTTTGGGAGATTCTAATGTGTGGTGTTTGCCTACTCAGGTTGTGGCATTGTACCATATATACAAACCATAACTATTGTACTTTCCCCTCTAGGATTCAGACTATGAAGAGACATACTGATGAAAGTCTGCATGAATACTCACCTAAGGACAGAAAATGTCCCATCCTACTGGTGGCTAAAGCCTCTTAAAGAAGCAAAGTTGCCTTGGACAGTAGTGATGGAAGATTCTGGAAGTCACCAGTAAAGATTTTCAGAGCCATTTATTTATTGAAGAAATGTTCTTGATGTATTTATAAACTGTTTAAAAACTCTCAGAAGAGAATCATATCTACTCCTCATAGTAACTTATATTCTGATTGAAGGAAGGAATTCTTTTCCTGAAGATAATTTCTCTTGAATGTATTCCACGATTTCTTCCATTTATTTAAGGGAGAATTCTAAATGTTGGCCATGCTGCTGATGCCAAAATATTTTTTTAATGTAATGGGACTTTTCCTGATGTGCTATCAGATAAAATGTTCGGAATAAGTATTTGTTTTATGCTTCATGAGCATTTTCAGCTGTGACTTAGCAGATAGCATATATTCCTTGTTTTAACAGTATCACCATCAATTGTGTTAGGGTGACTTGGAGTGTACAACCCTAAATTCCTTGGTAGGATGAGGAGTCAGTGCTGCTTTGACTGGGTTTTTAAAATAGTAAGAGGTTATCAATGTACAAGGGAGGAAGGGAAGTATAAGGATTCCTTTCTTTTGTCTTGCTAAGTGCAATTTGTTTTTTTTGAGACTAGGTCTCACTATTTTTGCCCGTGGAACCGCAGGCTCTCGTTGCCCGGGGTACCACAGACTCAAGCAATCCCCAGCCTCAGCTTCCCAGGTAGCTGGGATTACAGGCGCATACCACCACGTCCAGCTATTTTTTTGGAACTAGGTCTCACTATGGGCCCCAGGCGGGACTCGAACCACAATCCCTAGCCCCAACCGCTTCATAGGCTGAAGCTTACAAGCACGAGCCACCGTGCCCGGCACAATTTGTTATTTTACTTTCTTCCAGTTGACTGATTTATGATTTTCTTGACTTTTTCAGTTAAAGGCAAGAAAAACTCTTCAAAAACTTTTTAGTGAGGATGTATAAAATATTTTAGTAATTATTTGCAAGGAAATCATCTCTTACCAGTGTTATTCTTCAAAACTTTTCTTGATTTCAAAGACACACCAAGTCTGAGCAAATGAAGGTATTTACAAAGTCATCTTGCATAATATTGGGATAAGGAAGTGAGTTAATGCATAATTTAAACTTCTCCTTTTTGTTCACTTGATACTGTCTCTCAGCTTCCTCCATTCTCCTGCAGCAACCTATTTCAAATTTTTATTTACATGGGATTTTCTAGAAGCCATTAAGAAATATGTGTGACATATCAGAAAGTATTAGCAGTGTACTTCTTTGTCATAGAGTGATAGTGTTCACTTCTCAGTTGTAAGAGACAAAATTTATTTTCATTATGCTATTTTCTTTTTTTAAGAACAGAATTGTCCCTTCCCATGGTTCTCATTAGGTGACTCAGGGTATTTCCATGTGATAGCATTATACATTGTATATACTATAAAAAAGTCACATATATTTTTTGCCAAGATCTATTGTTAAAATTTGAATTATAAGGTCTAAGAGTTTTGGTCTCACCTCTTTTCTTAACTCGGTCCATAGATTACAGCGTCTGGTTAGTTAACAGAGATTATGATTTACCTCTAGTTATATAGAATAGAAGAGGCAAAGACAGGCTCTGCAGTTTGTATTTCTAGTAGGCCACATTCTTGGCCTATTTGCTAGGTATGTGGTTGTCTGAACAGTCTAGTGAGGCCAATTCTGATACCTCAAAGAGGGAGAAAAGCAGTTTGAGCAATGAAAGTAAATAATTTTGAGCTATAAGAGATTTGGAGATAGAGATCTAATTGTGAGGCAGACTTTTTGTGCATCTTTCTCTGTGAAAGGAACCTAGCTAAAGGCATATGTTGTTAAACAAGGAACCAATTTTGGCTAGTTCTTCTTGTACTGTCCTTTTAGCCATCTTGCAAGAATTAATACAATGTTCTATGTTTTTCTTTTTAGGTAAGTGGTGCTGTGGCAACACTTAGTCATGTTATTTTGTAGCTTTGTTTATGATTTGCTTCCTTTTTAAAATGACTGAGCAATAGAGTCCTTCATAGTGAAATAGTAAGTCAATAAGTTAGTCGCTCCATGGGGTTGTGGCCACATCATGGTCATAGGCTGCTACCAGTTTCCTTCTTCATCCCTTATATTGAGATCAGGACTATAGTTTTTCCTTCAAAACAGCGCCAAGCAGTGTTTGGACATGCGCCTTCTATAGGGATGGAGGAACATAGTTTTTTGACCAATTGTTTGAATAGCTTCTCTCTTTTTCCTTTTGCTGCTTCTTGTGTTCTGATCACACTGTATGGAGACCAGCCTTGGCTGGAAGGGGAATTTAATTCTGAAAGCTCCAGAAGGGGCAAGAAACCTTTCAGGATTTTCTCTTTGGCTGCTGAAGTTTTTACTTGTGGTGACATGACCTTATGAGTATTGTGCATTGAGCTCTTAATTCTGTTCCCAAATGTGAACTTTATAAAATGCTTTGTGTTTCCCATGTACCTGTTACCTCAGGCTGGGGTACAGCTTTTCTTTAGCTCTCAATCTGGTCACTGGTGCTTCAAAAGAGAGCCATACATGTTCCTGTAGGAAAAAAAGCCCAGAACCTAAATGTTCTGCTCTATCACCCAGTTATGGTTCTAAAGGGGAGCTATGAGAAGACAAGTGAGTGGACCACGCCTGCTGTTTGACTGCATGATTCAAAACTTTGCCACCAGAAGAGAGAGCTCCATTTCTTTGACTAGAGTCATAGTGTTGGGCTGCTGTACTGTTATTTATTGTGCATCACTTGCATTTTCTGTTCTCATATTTTGTTGGAGAGTGTCACAGTTGGTACATGTATATAGATATTGTAATCTTGATAATCCTTACCACCTCACAGTTAATAAACTTCTTTGCACTTTCTGGCTACTGTTGGCTGTATACCTATATATAAGATAAGAGCTGTTGTGTGCAAGAGAGTGGGTGATGGTTTGTGGTTTTTAACCATCAAGCAGCCATTCACCTTTAAGATGTATCACAACAAGAACCTGCATAAATTCGGGGATGCTCTGCAGTCAGTTCACATAATTAATAATTACATTTTTAGAAATTTTACAAGTTAAAATCTTGGTACCTTGAAATAAGCCACGATGGAAATTCTTATGTAAATTGTTGGCTTACCAACATAATACATCTCAAGAATCTGGTCTTTGAGAGGAGCTGGCATTCAATAGCTTTTCAAAGACCTGGGGCAAGTTCCAAAACAAAAGAAACACAAGTATGCCCACTTGACTGACAAGTGTCAGTCAAGCCAGTCCAGCCAGGTTGAAGACGTGTAGACTGACTATATGTATGTTGAAGTAGCAACTCATAAGCAAGAAATACTGGAAGTGAAGAAGCCTTGAGTTCTTAATTAAGATGTCTGCATCACTCAAGGAATCCTTGGGGAATAAATTGCTACCTGTACTCTGGAAATGCTGATGTCACATGTCAACAAGTGAGTAAGTTGATGGTTGGGAGAAAAACAAGTATATTTTAAATACGTAACAATGTTTTGTGTTAATCTTTATTGTGTTTTGTTTGTAGGGGACTTTTCTCTCCAGGTGATTTAAGATTCCCAAGAGATCTTGTAATCTAGAAGTAGGGGTATGATAACTTCCAAGGGTGGAATATGAGAGCCTCCTCCTCAGTGAATCAAACTTAATAACTCTTTTTAGGATAAAAGTGTACATAAAATTTGGATAGTGGGCCAGATGACTGAAATGAGAACTGAGGTTCCTGTTTGTGTCTCTAACCACCTCCGAATGCACACGCTTGGTTTGCTGAGTTTGACCATCTGTGCTGAGAGAAGCCTCTTCAGTAGAACTTGGGAACTACAGTTGTGGGGGAGTCCTGTGTGGCGTACTCCTGGGTGTAGTCTCATCTTGGGTAAGTAATTACTCTGTATTACTTCCACAGTGATTTGAACTTTTCTCCCTCAGAAGAAGGCTGATTCTGAAGATTTTAATTAAAGGCAGTCCTTTTGGGTAGTGAGGCCACATGCCAAAACTTTCAGCCTTGTAGGAGGACTGTTGTAACAGAGCCGAGTGGTAACATTTTTCCTTTCTATAGTGTGGAGTAACTTCTGTTAAGATCCTCAAAAAAAAAAAAGAGGAGTAAGGTTTGTTTTTCCTAAAAGACTAAGTGGTGGCGGTGGTGGTGATGATGATTATGATAAGGATTTAGCTTTTAGTCAACAGTAGCTTTAGGTAGTGAATAGGTGCCGTTGAACTCATAACAGTTGTCTTCCTTCAAATTTTTCCTCTTCCAGTCCTAGAGAGGCTGATGTTTAACCTTTAGCAGTCAGGAACTTAACTCTTCCTGAGAGAACTGGTTATCCTTACTTTTCACTCCCTCTGCATAGCTCTAATTTCCAGGAAGTCTGATATTGGATGGTTTAGGTATTACCCAAGTTGTGGAAGGAAACAAGATGATTTCCATAGTTCCTTTCAAATAAAGAGTTGACAGATCGGACCTAGACTGTGTCACAAGGAACCATGTAACCTCCTTAGCATTATGGTCTTAGCATTATGGGTGGAGCAGGCTGTGGAGTGTGGAAGGCTGTGCCATTGCGTTTGCTCAGTGCTTACTAGGGCAAATATTTTCACAGAGAGGTGGCACCTCTCCCTTATTTTGTCTTGTAATATTGAAATAATTGGGGGTCACTTTCACATCCTGTGTGTTAGT
Source organism: Uropsilus gracilis (assembly GCA_004024945.1). Classification (NCBI taxonomy): domain Eukaryota; kingdom Metazoa; phylum Chordata; class Mammalia; order Eulipotyphla; family Talpidae; genus Uropsilus; species Uropsilus gracilis. Next base: position 16,774 of record PVHY01019694.1, on the reverse strand, counting down.
CTCATTGCCATGAGTCTCCTTTTAGAAGATTTTGTTCTTTCATACTTGTGCTAAGATTCGTAACAATTCTTCTACAATTCTTTTTTTTTTTTTTTTTTTTTTTTTTTTTTTTTTTTTTTTTTTTGAGGCTAGGTCTTGCTATTTTTGCCCTTGGAACCGCAGGCTCTCATAGCCCAGGGTACCATAGATCAAGCAATCCCTAGCCTCAGCTTCCCAGGTAGCTGGGATTATCGGTGCACACCACCACGCCCAGCTATTTTTTTGGAACTAGGTCACGCTACGGGCCCCAGGCGGGACTTGAACCGCGATCCCTAGCCCCGGCCGCTTCATAGGCTGAAGCTTACAGGCATGAGCCACCGTGCCTGGCCAATTCTTCTACAATTCTTAACAATTCTTCTTAACAATTCTTTTACCCTACTAATATCAGGAAAGGTGCTCCTCATACTTACAACTACGGGAGTGATAGAAGATATTTGTTGGGAGTTATATTGTTGGAGTCTTGAGCTCAGGACAAAGCATATTAGATGGAAAATTATCTCCATAACAACTGCTGAGGAGATTACTAAGTATCTGGAGAAGGAACAGGAGAGAAATACAGAATATACATGGAGTCTATTATTATCAACTTGCTTAAGATACATCTGAATGATTTGGTTATTTTTTTTGACACTGTCCAGAATATTTATTATTTTTATATACAGAAGACACTACGGCATACTCTCAACCAGTTTAATGGAGAGTTCTTTAGCCTTTTCCTTTTCCAGCTTGGCCAAGAGAGCCACAGATTTTCAACCCAGGATGGTGCCTCCCCAGTCACTATAGATGTCATCATATCTGTCATTGTAATTGATCCTGATCACGTCTACCAGCTTAACCAGGGATCATTTATCTTCCAAGTTAATCTGTGTGAAGGCAATGGTGGTACATGTCTTCCTGTAGATCCAATGTCCCAGCCTCACCTTCCTCTTGATCATGTAGTAGGATACCTACATCTTCTGATACAGGGCAGGCAGAAAGATAGCCAGCTTCCTGCTGTCCACTTCCTGGGGTCCATTTCATCTGTGACCACCACCAGCTGAGCCTTCTTGTTCTCCACCATGGTGGTGACAGTATTAACACCGCTGGAAGGACAGGTGGCCATTTAGTGACATCTCCTTAGACTGCTGCTTTCTTGACTCAGGGCAGCAATCTCTGCTTCTTTTCTTTCATGGTCTCTGATCTGAATTTTGGTCCAGCTTACACAGTTGAGTAGCTGTAAAGTCCAAAGTCTGGATGAAGAGGTTAATGGTAGGAGGCTGCGTATAGGGAATCGCCTATAGAGCGATTATAGCTTATAGAGCTGCTTATAGAATTGCTTATAGGGAATTGCCCTTGGTTGCTGCAATCAGATGTAACCGACCATTTGACACAGAGGGTCACATGACTCTTTTTGCTTTGGTTAGATTTTTAAAGACTGATATTCATTATATATGTAGAATTCAGATTTTTTAATTCATATATCTATGTAATTCTGAGTATGTGGGTGTTTGATAAGAATTTCTGAATATTTGACAACTAACTCATAAAAGGAAACTTAGGTGTCAGCAAGTACATGATAAGTGGTTAATGGCCTTCTTAGGTGTTAGGAACTCATGTGACAAGTGGTTATAGGCTGTCACTTTGGTTCTTACTCTGGGCTGGCACCGGAGATAGAGTGGCACATGGGCATAGCTTTTGGCATCAATGAGCTTTTAGTCTTGGGGTGAGAGTGGAGAGCAAGACTTCAGTCAAATGAGCATATAAGCAAATAGACAATTAGAAATTATGACAAATGCCCTAAAGGAAAGATAGGTATGACTATTAAAACCTGGTGCTAGGTAGTCTGACTTGGAGAGAGTGGTGCAGAAGAGGTTTCTTCGAGAAAATGACATTTAACTTGAGGTCTGAAAGATGAATAGCAGTTAACTGTGTGAAGGGGGTGGGGAGAGCGTTCAATTCAGCAGGGTAGATTACTCTTGTTTTGACAAATGGAATTCAAGGAAGCTTTGCTCTAAAGTGTTGGTTGCTTTTGCAGACATGGAAGGGCAGTACAATGTGATGGGAGATGAACCCTGAGCCACAGTGCCTGGCTTTGGATCCTGGCTTGCCACTTGTTACATGTTCTGAGGCAAGTCAATTTGCCAGCCTGTGTTTGCTAGTTCTCATCTGCAAAATCTCATAGGATTGTAAGGGTAAGTGGATCAATGTGTAAAAAATACACACAATACCTAGCACAACTTTTTTTTTTTTTTTTGAGACTAAGTCTCACTTTGTTGCCCCAGGTAGTCCTGACACCGCGGACTCAGGTGATTCCTAGCCTCAGCCTCCCAGGTAGCTGGGATTACAGGTGCCCGCCACCAGGCCTGGCTGCTTCTTCAAGACCAGGTCTTGTTATGTTACCTGGGGTAGCCTTGAATCTGTGAACTCAAGCAATCCCAGGCCTCTTGCCTCCCAGTGCTTAGACTACAGGCACGCACCACCACGCCCGGTTCTAGCATAACCTTTTCTGACTTACTGCATATCAACTGCTGGTTTTGAGTATGATGCTAGTTATCTCAGGAGAAGTCCAATCTTATATAAATGAGTCCAGGGGATTGAGTGATTTCCCAATAATCAGGGAATTAATTTTAAAAAGTCTGTCTCAGAGAAAGAATTAGTTAACAAAGTATCTGTCTCAGAAAAGTTTTTCACAAATTCGATTCACTACTTTTTAAATTCACTCATTACTTCTCTATTCATTTATGCAGAATTCCAGTGGTGCATTTGAGTACTTAGGTCTGAAGATGGGTATCTTCTACTCATCAGATTGTTTCTTACCTATTCTTAGTATTGGGTGTGGCTCTGAGTGACTCATATTTGGTGATTAGATTCAGCCTTTTGGTTCCCTTTTCTCTTAGAACAGAGTAATACAATGGCAGGACATCTAAGTTTACTTCAACTTGATGATCATTTTGTACTATTAGTACCTACTTTACCAGTATAGACTGGCAACTTCATTGGTACTATGGCACAGGCATAACATACCCATAGAACATAACACGGAAAGGCCCTGTCCTTGGGAATGTAGACTTAGTAGGGTTTTGTGTTACGCATATAAAATGAGTGACTACTCTTCCATGGAAATGGTGTGCTGCTGCGGGGGAATGAAAGAGTTGGTTGCTGGGCAGAAGAGGGAACACAACCAACTCATCCAGAATTCATCCAGATACAAAAGGAATCTCTGATGTTCCAGATAAGATGAATTAAAGTTATGGCATGCTGTAAAGGGAGCCCTTTGTCATCCTTACCCATGTATGTGTACAGTGAGGTAGGTGACATGGAACAGGAATAGGGTTATGGTGATCCTGAGAGAGATCTGTGTTTTATTTCATTCATTGGGGAAACCTCATACAACTGTTGCAATATCCGAGTCACTGTGATTATTATCTACATGTTTACAGTGGGATTAAAAAGAAATCAAACCTTGAAAGTTTCCAGCTCATTCTGGCTCATTCTATAAAGGAAACTCAGAACTCAAAATCTCTAAAGTCATAAACTCTGTTTCCTATCTAAATTTTTGGTGATTAAAAAGAGGGCCTTATGTTAATGATTTCTATTATTTAATAGCATTTTCCTCTACATGAACACATTTGAACCTTGCATTCTTATCACCATGTTATAGGTGAGGAAATTGAGGTTAAGCAAGATCAACTGACTTCCCTGCCTAAGTGGGAATTAGGGTAGGATTTCCTTGAACAGTTTAACTCTAATTTTCCAGATGGTTTATTTTATTGACTAGAATACAGGCAAGAGATCTCTTAGATAATCATTTTTTTGCAAATTAAAATGGCTACTCTATGTAGTAGGTTACTTCCCAGAGCCAGGTAGGGTATTATGTGTTAATGTACAAAAAAGATGGTTCCAAGGTGCCATTGCTCCATTGTGGTAGGGTACAGAGATTGTGACTGACACCAGTCAACCACAGTAGGAGATAGGAATCCATGGTTGAATTGTGACTTCTTGCTGTCAGGGTTCTTTTGTTTCATTAAGAAAATTATGGAGCCTTGCATAGAACAGTGAATCCTTTTCCAGGAGCTGATGAATGCAGTGAATTGAATACAGGTCATACAGAACATAAAAAAAAAAATACATTTTGCCTATCGCAGTCTAATTCTTTTTTTTTTTTTTTTTTTTTTTTTTTTTTTTTGAGACTAGGTCTCGCTTTTTTTGCCCATGGAACTGCAGGCTCATGTTGCCCAGGGTACCACAGACTCAAGCAATCCCCAGCCTCAGCTTCCCATGTAGCTGGGATTACAGGCATGCACCACCACGCCCAGCTATTGTTTTGGGACTGGGTCTTGCTACGTGTCCCCGGCAGGACTCGAACCACCATCCTGGCCCCCACCGTGGCTTCCTAGGCTGCCACCTACAGGCATGCGCCACCCCCGGCCTTGCAGTCCAATTCTTATTCGACCTACACTGCCCAAGCCTCAAACATTTTTTAAAAGACAGGGTGGACACTCACCATGGATCCTTCCATCATGGAGCTTGGTGAATTCTTTAACTCAATTTGAAAATTTTCCTTACTTGTGTTTTTCCTTTCTCACATACCCTGAACATTCTTTATGTTTAGAAGTAGTGATTTAAGTTCAGTTAGAGAGATAAGTACAAATTTCAGGCTGAGTATCCTATAATTTTAATTGAGAAATAATTGACATCCATCCCCAGCTAAGTTGAAGGCATACAGCTTGATGGTTTGATTTACATATACTGTGAAATGGCCACAACAAATTCTGAGTATCTGGTGATTTTGTTGTTTATGTGAAACACTTAGGTTATAGACTATTCAGGGTTATCTTCTTAAGGGTATCCTGCAATTATTTTCCTTTTTTCCCCTTGAAAGTCCACTTTCTTCTGATCTTCTTTTACAGTCAATCTAAAGCAACCCCCAAACTCTCCAAACATCTCCTGCTTTGTTTCATCTGAGCATTTAATCAGCATCTGGTGTTTTCTGATTCATTCATTTGCGGCTTTTCCCCTCATCTCCCTTTCATATAGCTGCATGTGAGTGACAACCTCGTCTTGTCCAACGCTGTGTCCCAGCACCTCAGTCAGAGGTTGACCTGCAGAAGGTCTCGCTTTTGGTTTGTTAGATCAATGAACTTATCTTAATAACTTTCTGATTTCCTGCCCCCTTTTATCTTAAGATTGTAAACTCAGGAGGAGGAGGAGGAGGAGCATGTCTTGCCCACTGAAATTCATCCTGATGCCTCTGTTACTGGGTAAGTAGAAGCCAAAGGACCAAGGTAGAGGATTTAATTTCTTATAAAACTCATGCATTTTTAAAAACCAATTTTGAATATTTTCATTTCCCCTTGGTTTGTCAAAAACAGAAACCCTAATCTGGAAGGAACTTCAGTTTGTCTGAAACAGCTGTTTTAGAAGCTAGGTAGCAGACTCTTTCTTGGAAAGCAGAATGCTCCTCTGTTTCTCTTAGAACAGAATGCCTTTGGGTCCTTACAGGGTGGTCTAGGACATGATATGATATGAAGAAAGTTAGGCTGTGGCATTCCTGTACTTTAAATTGTTATCTTTGAAACCACAACTAGTCTTGGATCAGGAAATGAAATTACCAAAGAGAGTTCCAGAATCTCTGTAATTGTTTCATGCTTTGGTCACGCTAAATGTGCTGGTTCCTCAAATACACTGAGCTCTTTTTCATGACTAGGTGGTTTCTTTTGCCTGTAACTTCTCCCCATCTTTCCTGAGCAGTTCTTCTCAAGGCTTCTTATCCTTCAGGTTTCCCCTCAACCTCCACTTCCTTCTCAAAAGACCAGGCTTGCTTCCTCCTCACACCAGGCCTATGTCACCTCACAGCTTGGGGATGCTTCTTGCTGCTCACCTCTAATTCTTTCTAACATTTTTTAGTGCTTTCTTCCTTTGCTTTTCCTTTATACCACAGGTCTAGTTCTGCAGAAGAGTCAGGGAACTAGCTGTTTTTATTTTTCTCTTTACTTTAACTTTATTTTTAGTTTGAACTGTGGAGAGTGACCAGAGCACAGACTCAGCAAAGAATACAGAAGAATTGTCATCGCTTTAAATTTAGGCAATGCAGATAGACACAAACATGCAGACACATACACACTCACCAACACACACAGTCACAATCACACACACAAATGCATGACGTAGAAATTTTTTTTTTTCATGGCAGCAAGGTTATAATGATCTTAGAGGGTGCTTGGACATTTCTTCAGGGGCCTGTGAGGCAATCTGCAGGTGTTTGCCTTCTATCTGGAGAGTTAACAATCTGCTGTGGCTTGGGGCCATCATGGGGTTTTGTGTTTCTGTGAGGAGAGGTTTTCTTCTCTGTGAAACCTCATTTTCTTCAGCCATTTCTCCACAAAACTCGCCCTTCAGATATGTTTCTCTTTGCTCTGGTTGCTGTTTTTGCTTTTTAGCAAAGCTTTAATTCCACAAACAGTGTGCTCTGAATAGTAAATTAAATGAGCTTCTTATACCTTCTAACTGGTAAAGTTGCTCAATTCTTCCTTACAGGAAAATTCCAAATTGTTTTTGGAGCTAATTTTGATTTCTTTCAAAATAATTCCCTCCAAAGGGTTTAGAGTTTGTTTTCTTTAATGTCTTCCCCACTGTGTGTGCCTGCTGTTGGGCAGGAAGTGGAGGCTTTTCTCTCAGGGCAACAGCTTGCATGAAAAGACAGCCACATTTCCCATTTGTTCCCATATGCCATGGCTTGGCTCTCCTTTGATGTGAACTGGCCAGCATCTGAGTGTGCCTTTTTTGTTGTTTCCATCTCTTTGCTGAGAGCATATCGTATGAAAACAGAAACATCCATGCAGAGATGGTCTCTTTAGGTAAAAAGAGAAATGACTCAGTAGTGTGCAGATGATGGCCTGGTACTGCATGTGCAAACATGTAGAAGCTGCAAATCCAGGGTTGACTGCAACACTGGGGGAGGGGGAAGGGGGAGGAGGCATGGGGCTGGGAGAAGGCAAACGCAAAAGAAGTTCAGAGAGGAAAGCTATGTTCTGTATTGGCCTAATTGCCAAGATCCCCACGACAGCCAGTGTCAACTCACAAATTCAGAGCTAAGTTTCTGTAAAGGCACTGAAGGAAAGGGAAAGAGGAAGAAAAATAAAAATTATTTGTTGGCTGTTCTTTCTGTTGTTTTCTGCTTCATCACATTATGTTTAGGTCTCTGGCTTTGGGGACCTATTCCCAGTCTTAAGTTTTGGTATTAAAAAAAAAAAAAGGTCAAAAAGACTAAAGGGTTAAACATGGACAAACATCAAAAAGAAAAGAGGCAAAGAGACCAGAGGGAGTGTGGTGGGGTGGGGTAATCCCATAGGGATCAACAATTATGCAATCATGTATTGTACAAAATCCCAAAATAAAAAATATTATATAATTTACCTGTTTATATATATTTACCTGTTATATAAATTTATAAAATATTTATATATAAATATATAAATTTACCTGTTACTGAAATTTCAGCTAAGAACTAGTGGTAAACTTAGAGTAAGAGACATTCAATTCCCTATTTCTGGGAAGTCTAAATTCTGATCTAAAAGGAGGAATTTCAGGATTTTTCTTCTTTTTTTTTTTTAAGAAAGGAGATTTGGAGAGTAGGAGAAAATCTGGGAAAAAAGGAAAGTACTAGCTAGGAGAAGGGGATCAGTGAGCTTATGGTGTAGTGCGATGAATTGTAGGGCCTCCCTGGCTCAGTTGTATGGCTAACTTCAGGGTATCCCTCGCACCCCTGGGAATGCCTTGCTGGTCTGATTGAGGTGCCTTTCAATATCTTATCTGCATTAAGTCATTGGCAGAGTGAAGGTATGCAGTCGTAGGTGAATACTAGGTTTTTGTTGTTGAGGGCATTTGTCTAAATGATAACTCCTTTGCTTTGACATTTACAGATTATTCCTTGGGCCTGAGTGATGTGATTGTTTCTTCCCTTGAGCTGACAGTCCACGCAGGTGATTCAGCTCTGATGGGATGTGTTTTCCAGAGCACAGAAGAGAAACGTGTGAGCAAGGTAGACTGGATGTTCTCATCAGGAGAGCATGCTGAGGTAAGAAGCTGTAATGTGACTATGAAGTAGAAGCAAGGCCCTGGCCAGTGGTGTCAGGACAGTGTCAGGACAGGGGAGGAGAATCAGGTCAGCAGGTGCCATGAATGGTGTTGTGAGAGCTTGAGCTCTGGTGTTCGTCAGAACTGGACCTTTTCCTGCTTTGGCTTGTTGGCTGTATGGTCAGCTGGGCGGCTTACTCCACCTTGTTGATTTCAGCATCCCCATTTGTGCATGTGAAGATTGTACTAATAGTAATGCTTTGCTTGCAGGTCATGGGGAAGCTAATGGGAGACAGGCACATAAAGTTCTTTAAGTCCCCTCACCCCCATTTCTACCCTTTGTGGAGAAAAACCAGTGGGTAGGAAAAGAGAAAAGGATGAGAGATAGAAGAGTTGTAGCTTAGGCAAAAGAATGATATCACAAATTTGATGATTTCATGGTAACATGAATGTACCTAGAAGAAATCATATGAGCAGAAACAAGTCAGAAAGAAAAAGACAGAAACCAAATGGTCTCACTAATATATGGACAACCAAACGAAAGTACACAACGGGGAGGGAGGACCAGCTGGAGTGGCCAGGGAGGGGAGGTGGTGGGTGACCCCTGGGGAATACAGTGGTGTGAAATATATATATATATATATATAGTTTATATAATAAAAAAAGAAATAAACAAATCACATAAAAAAGAATAATATCACAGTTACCTTTTTTGGGTGAGTCGTGGGGACATTCTTTCAGAGTTCCACTGCCATTTATGTTCTAGAGAATCATTTTTTCTCCTCTGTGGATGCTAGAAGCATTGGGACTGGCAGGCATAGTGTGGCTGAGTGAGCATCTTTCATGGATGCTCCTTGGGGAGGAAATAGTTGTGAAGCCTCGTGAGAGACTCTGTGGAGATACTTTTATGGTTATCAGGCAATGGGTCTAAAAGCTGTTATTGGGTCAGAACCTTTCTCTTTAGTTCTAGATCTGGCCACCCACCACCACAGACAAAAGGGTGCAGCAAAAAAAGAAAATAAAAGCTATTTATTTTAGACCAACAAGCTAGAGAGAGAGGGAGAAAGGTCCAGTTACTAACCAATGGTTCCAGGTGGAGTTGCAGTTAGAGAAATCAGCAGGGTGTAGCAGGCTGCTGCTGCTGCTGCTGAGGTATGGGGTAGGGGTGCTCCCCTGTCCTGGGTGGGGGAGGGAAGCAGAAACCCACTACCCAGCTGGTTCACTGCTGCTTCTGCATTCACTCTAATGAAAAAGAGAATATGCCTCATATTCATTGCTTCCTTCTAAGGGCTCACAAAATGGCCATCCAGCTTGTTCCCTTCCTAGCAGCCCCTTACTCAGGATTCATTCCCACTGGCTTTCTTGGGTGTCTGAACTTCAGGGGGTGGAGGTTGGTCCTGCATCCTGGTGGGAAAAACACCTCCATTTGCACTCACCCTGGGAGGCTTTGCTGGCTGCTCTGAAAGTTCAGAGGTGCAGGGCTCAGGATCATTTATGAAGTATGTCCTAAGTAATGAAATCCAGTAAGTGTCAGTGTTTGCAAATTAAATAGATGATTTTTTTGCAGCTCAGAGCATGTTACCCCTGTAATGCTATTCTCACTCCGATCTTTCAGTGGCATATGTTGAAATAAGAATTATTCAGGGCTCCTCCTCCCAACCGTAAGCCATTCCTGTTGACTCTTCCTCATCCCTTAAGATGTGCTGCCTGGAGGACAGAAGGGAGAGGAGTGACAGCCAACTTGTCAGGACTCCTGCCACCAGCCAGCCTGTTTCATGCCTTTGAATGGCATCTAATCCAGAGGCGATGGCAGAAAATGTGGTGGAGACAGGAAATTAATTTTTAAAGTTGGGTTTCATTTTACCTTAAACTATAAGAAATGAAAATACAGGAACCTCATCTCTCCAGATACCTATGTGAAAATGAGCCCCATTGCCTTGTGCAAGTTATAGATAGTCCCTGGCATATGATGATTATTAATTGGCACCAAGTGCTCTTTAATCATGACAATGATGATGGTAGTGACCCTGCTGCCCCCACAGAACAAGTTCCTTGGAATTCAGACTCCCAGGTCTCAAACTACTGACTTTATTCTTTTATGTGTATATATAGTTATTATTGTTTTCTTTCACTAAAATAGTAATTGCTGTTAATGTCATTTCAAACCAGTTTATTTTATATATTTTAATGTTTTTTGTTTTCTTTTTAAAATTTTATATATATATATATATATATATATATATATATATATTTCACATCATTGGAATCCCCGGGATTCACACCCCCCCCTCTCTCTGGCCTCTCCAGCTGGTCCCCCACTCCCCGTTGTGTACTTTCATTTGGTTATCCATATATTAGTGAAACTACTTGGTTTCTGTTTTTTCCTTTCTGACTTGTTTCTGCTAATATGATTTCTTCTATGTACATCCATGTTACCATAAATTCATCAAAGTTGTCATTTTTAATTGATGAGTAATATTCCATTGTGTATATATACCACATCTTTTTCATCCATTTGTCTGTTCTGGGGCATTTGGGTTGTTTCCATGTCCTTGCAATTATAAATAGTGCTGCAATAAACATCCGAGCTCAGGTGTCCCTTTGTACCCACATTGAGGTCTCCTTTGGGTAGATTCCCAAAAGAGCAATTGCTGGATTAAATGGTAATTCCATTTTCATTAATTTGAGGGTCCTCTATACTGCCTTCCATAGTGGCTGGATCAGTTTGCATTCCCACCAGCAGTGTAAGACTGTTCCTTTCTTTCCACATCCCTGCCAGCACTTGTTGCTGCCTGTTTTTTTGAAATGGGCCATTCTTGCTGGTATGAGGTGGTTTTGATTTGCATTTCTCTGATTACTAGTGAAGTTTCTCATGTGCCTTTTGGCCATTTGTATTTCCTTTTTGGAGAAGCATCTTTTTAGTTCCTCACCCCATTTTTGGACTGGGTTTCTTGTTTTATTTTTGCTAAGTTGTGTGGGTTCCTTATGGATCTTTATTATCAATCCCTTACCACTTTTGTGGAGGGCAAAAATTTCCTCCCATCCAACTGGGTTTCTTTTTGTTTTTTTCTGTTGTCTCTTTTGCTGTACAGAAGCTTTTTAGTTTGATGTAGTCCCAGCTGTTTATGTTATCCTTCATTTTTTTGCTGGCTATAGATGTGTCAATAAATGGATTTCTGAATTGTAGCTGATGGAGGGTTTTTGCCCAAGTTTTCCTCTATGTATTTTATGGTTTCAGGTCTTACACATGTCTTTTATCCATTTTGAGCTGGCTTTTGTGCATGGTGTTAGGGAGATGTCTTGGTTCATTTTTTTGCATGTCTTGATCCAGTTTTCCCAACACCATTTATTGAAGAGGCTGTCTTTGTTCCACTGTAAGTTTTTCACTCCTTTGTCAGAGATTAGATGACTATACATGTGTGGTCTTATTTCAGGGCACTCAATTGTCTGTTTTTGTACCATTACCAAGATAGTTTTTTTTTTTTGAGGCTAGGTCTCGCTGTTTTTGCCCATGGAACTGCAGGCTCTCGTTGCCCTGGGCTACCACAGACTCAAGCAATCCCCAGCCTCAGCTTCCCAGGTAGCTGGGATTACAGGAGTGTGCCTCCACGTCCAGCTATATTTTTGGAAGTAGGTCTCACTATGGGCCCCAGGTGGGACTCGAACCACGATCCCTAGCCCCAGTCGCTCCATAAGCTGAAGCTTACAGGCACAAGCCACCGTGCCTGACCTCAAGATGTTTTGATTACTATTGCTTTGTAGTATAATTTGAAGTTTGGGATCATAATACCTCCATTTTTTCTTGTTTTGGTCAGGATGTTTCTTGCTATTTGGGGTCTTTTGTTATTCCATATGAATTTTAGTATTTTTTGTTTTATCTCTTTAAATAATGTCATTGGAATTTTTATACAGACTGCGTTGAATCTGTATATTGCTTTTGGAAGGATGGCCATTTTGATGATGTTAATTCTTCCGATCCATGAGCAGGGAATGTCTTTTCATTTCCTTATGTCTTCTATCTCTTTCAACAGTGTCAAACTACTGACTTTAGATTTTCTCTGATGTCGTATTACCCTCCAGGAGGACTATGTGCTGTACTATTATCACAACCTCAGCGTGCCGGTGGGGCGCTTCAAGAATCGTGTGCGCCTGGTGGAGAACATTGTGCGTAAAGATGGTTCTCTCCTGCTCCAAGATGTACAAGAGGCTGACCAGGGAACCTATACTTGTGAACTCCGCCTGGATATGGAGAGTGTGGTGTTGAAACGGACCGTGCTGCTGCACGTGCTACCGGCAGAGCCTAGAGGTACCTGGTGCTTCCCTGACACATTAGTGTGCAGAAGGGGAGGGGCACTGATTATGGTTAGCAAACATGAAGGAGGAGTCACTCCTCATAATAGTGCTCTTTAAATAAAAACAATGGTGGTAATTATTTTACTATTAAATTTACTTCATCCTCATGAAAATGCTACGAAGGGAGTATTGGTTCTTTGCATTTGATAGATGAGATAACTGTGGTGTTGAGTGGCTCAATGACTTGTTTGTCAAAGCTCATGGTTTTATTTGAGCTTTGAACCCTGGCACCTGTACTTGAACCCTGGTACTGGTGACCAAAGTCCATATTCTTTTTCACCATGGTCCTTCCCATCAGTTATCTACATGGATGCCACATTTTGTGGATAACTATGTGAACTCTTCTGGGGGAATGAAAGGAATGAGTAGGTCTCTCTTAACTTCTTTGAATCTCATTTCCCATTTGTAAGTAGGAGTGGCTTCTGCAGGCTGATGGTTTGTAAAAAATATTTTATTTATATATATCTATATAGTTCACATCTTTGTATTCCCCAGGATTCAACCCCCCACCTCCTCTCCCAGACTGTTCCTGCCCTACCCCCCCATCCCCAAGTTGTATACTTTAGTTTGATTGTTGGCTTGTTTTGATTTGTCCTCCTGGCCTTTTGTTTATTTTTCCTATGTCCTATATATTAGTGAAACTATCTGGATTCTGTCTTTTTCTCCCTGACTTATTTCTAATAATATGATTTCTTCTAGGTACATCCATGTTATCATAAATTCATCAAATTTGTCATTTTTAATTGATGAGTAACATTCCATTGTATGTATACATATATACCACATGTTTTTCATCCATTCATCTGTTTTGGGACATTTGGTTTGCTTCCATGTCCTTGCAATTATACATAGTGCTGCAATAAATATCTGAGTACAGGTATCCCTTTGTACAAGCTTTGAAGTCTCCTTTGGGTAGATTCCCAGAGGAACAATTGCTGGGTCAATGGCTGTTGGTCTTCAAGCTGTGTTCTGTAGACCCTCAGGGTGCAAGGAAGCCTGTAGGCTGCACAAAGGGTAAGAACAATGTAGGAAGTTGATGAAGGAGCCATCAGGGAAGGACTCAGGATTCAATGCCCAACTGCTACTAATTTCCTGTTTTATTCATTGTGATTTCAGTAAGACTTTGTGTGAGGGACGAATTCTGCTGCTTTAAACAAGTTTGAAATCTACAGATGTAGATGAAATCTTTGTAAGTGTAAGCAAGAAGGAGTTATCTGGCTTCTGGAAAGCATGCAGTCAATTAGAAGCTAGAACCTGGATGGTCCACTCCATCAACTCATTTCCAACCATTCTTTCAGCAAGCTCCTTTGGGGCACCCTGTCCTCCTCACCCCTATTCAGTTGTATCTTCCCTGTCTGCTCCCCAGCCTCCCTGTGTGCTTTGTTGCCTGAATAGCCCTGGGTACAGTGCCTGGCACAGAATAAGCAATCAATAAACATTTGTGAGTAAGCGAAGTTATTGAATTAGCTTCCCTCAATTGAATCTGATTTCTAAAAATTGGATTGTAGAAGGAATTGTAAGAAGTGGCCTCTGGCCTCTCTCCGAATTTTTCCTACTTTCTTTTTTTCCCAACTGGAATTTTTTGATTCCAAACATAGAGTTCTCTAAGAAGAGGAAGTGAATCATCTGCCATGTTTCCTGAGAATTATCTTCGGGTTACCTCTTTCTGCTCTGTCCTCTATAGTCATGATAAATGCTTGTCCATACAACATGACCTCCAAAATGGTTGCCTCTCCTGCTGAGAAACACAGGAGGGCCCAAGGTAAAAGGAGCCAGTTTCCAGAACTGAAGAATCTGTGGAAATTGGCTAGACAATTTGGGGGATAGACAGATACTTTCCCAATGGCTAGTGAAATAAGTTCTTTTTATTTTCTTTCTAGTCAGCAAAGAAGTAGGTTTAGCTCCTAAGGGTTTACCTAGTGGGTAATAGAAAGCCATCAGTTTGCTTGATGGAGGTCATCTCTTCCTGTGTAAAGACTTCATTTGTGCAATCATTTGGGATTTTCTTTACAGAGTTTACCCTGCAGTTTACTGTTTGTGATTTGTAGCACTACTTCAACTCTTTTTTCTGTGGCTAAATTTTTAATACTGTAGACAATATTTTTATAAATAGAAATAATATTAACTTCCTGTGGTTTCCCCCTGGAAGCAGCCATTCTTCCACCAAGTTGAGGTGCTATAAGATAGTGAGTGAAAAACCTCAGGCTTTGTTTTCATTCAGGCCTGAGTGAATGTGCGGGCTCTACTTTTTGCTGGCCATGTGCCTTTGGTCTCTTTTACTTTCTTCTATAAAATCAGAGTAACAGAGCCTATCTCAGGAAATTAGTGACTGGCATGTACAGTGTTAGGCCCACGCCTGGTTCATTGTAATGACTCAGAATGTTTGGTTATTATTACTGCATTTAAGAAATAACTTTTAGTTCTTAATGTGCTGATGGATTTAGAAGGAGCTTACTTCCCTACTAGTAATTTTTTGGAGTGGATTTTTATAACAGTCAAAATAAATCCCCCTGCATAGAATTTAGAGTTTATCATGTTTTCTTTTGTTTTACTCCCTTTGTGCATCTTTCCTGCTGGGCCTGAAGTTAATGTTCTCCCAGGGAAACAATGTGGATGAAAAGGTCATCTTATGTTCTCTGCTTATTTCTTCATGAGCTTTGCCTAATGCTCTTTTGAAGGAACACTGTCTAGTTAACACCTAGGCTTTTTTATCCCTAAGTACTAGCCTGTCTTGCATTACTTAGTTGACTTTGTGACTGATTTGTGTAAAGCACTATGGAAAAATCAGAAATATCTTTCTTTTTTTTCTTTTTGAGACTAGGTCTTGCTATTTTTGCCTGTGAAACCGCAGGCTCTCGTTGCCCTGGGTACCACAGACTCAAGCAATCCCCAGCCTCAGCTTCCCAGGTAGCTGGGATTACAGGCGCGCACCACCACGTCCAGCTATTTTTTTTGGAACTAGGTCTCACTACAGGCCCCAGGCGGGACTGGAACCGTGATCCCTAGCCCCGGCCGCTTCATAGGCTGAAGCTTGCAAGCACGAGCCACTGTGCCCGGCAAGAAATGTCTTTCTAATTGTAGTCTTCTTTCTTATTTTTTTTTTTTTTTAAGAGACTAGGTCTCGCTATGTTGCCCAGGGTAGTCCCAAACCCACAGACTCAAGTGATCCCTAGCCTCAGCCTCCCAAGGCTGGGATTACAGGCATGCATTACCATGCCCTGCTATTTTTTTGAGACTAGGTCTCACTATGTTGCCTGGGGCAGTCTCGAACCTGCAGACCCAAGCGATTCCTAGCCTCAGCAAGGCTGGATTAAAGGTGTGTGCCACTGTGCCTGCCTGTATTCTTTTTAAGGAATCTTTTCTGTAGTACATATGATAGGGTCAGCTGCTTATACAGATAAGCAGAAGGAAGGAGCTGGAAAGCCAGAACTGGGGAAGGGGGATCAGTTGGAGGAATTTGAGCAGGAATTGAAGTAGAGAGAAAAAAAATCAATAAGAAAATTATTGTCTTGACCTAATTACCAAGCAGTTCTGTGACCTGTACTGCAGCCAAAACTAAATACTAAGCAAGGTCAAAATAACTTGTAACAAGGACAAAAGAAGTTGGAGAAAGTCAACCATGACTCAGTTTTCAGTGATAAAAGTAGGTTATATATAAGAATGAGTTATAAAATTTCCACTTCCTGTTTATGTTAAGCATATGTGGGTATCTCAATGAAAGGGTGAACAGAAAGTAGGGACTTGCTTCAACATTCAAGAAAGTTTCTGTTCTTTCTTTAGTATAAAGTTGAAATAGGGTTGGGGCTGATGGTAGAAATTCTGGAAAAGAGAAGGGATTTAAAGAGGACCAGAAAGTATTAACTGTAGTACAGAGAAATAGGGCGTCAGTTTGATGTAAATGGGTGGCTGAAGGGTATCCTCTATCCATATTGATTTGAGTGAGATGCCTGAATCCTTTGTCCACCCAGGATCACCTGAGTCATCTGTGTAGGAATAGGCGCATATTTGGTAGTGATTTTACTCCTAAGTGTCTTTAGTGAAGCATTCTTTCTTCTAAAAGTTTTTTGGTTCCATAGGTTGATTATACACTGGGTTTGACTCAGTTTACCATTTTATCCCCAGAGCTCATAGTTCATGTGGGTGATTCGACTAAGATGGGATGCGTTTTCCAGAGCACAGCAGAGAAACATGTGACCAAAGTCGACTGGAAATTCACATCTGAGGAGAGTGCCAAGGTACTGGGAAGAACCAGCACTGCAATAAGAGCTCAGGGCCATTGGGGGGGGGGGCGGGGAGAAGGGGAGGTCAGAGAGTGTGGGGAGATGGG
>PVHY01019693.1:0-26898 GCA_004024945.1 Uropsilus gracilis | reverse complement strand
GCCCCGCCGCCGCCGCCGCCGCCGCCGCCGCCGCGCGGCCTAGAGCGCGCCGCCCGGGAGGCGCGGGGCCCGCCGGGTGCCCGGCGAGGCCGCGGCGGCGGCGGCGGCGGCGGTGGGGCGGCCCGGGGCCCGCGAGCCCGGGCGGCGGCGGCGGCGGCGAGGCCGCTCCACCGCACACGCACACGCAGACCCCGGCGGCGGGAATGCAGCTGACACGCCCGTAGCATGGAAGCCGCCGCCGCCGCCGCCGCGACCACAGCAGCAGCAGCCACCGCAGCAGCCGCCGGCGGCGCCGCCGCGCGGAACAAAGGTCATCCGAGCTGCGGCCCAGACGCCCGGGCTTGACCGCGGCGAAGGCCAACCCCGGCGAGGGGGTGGGTGCGCGCCTGGGGCGCGGGGGGCGGCGAGGCGGTGGCCGGGCCGAGTGAGGGGCGCGGGTGGGCGCCGGGCGAGGCGGGGCGCCGGCCCCTCGTGCTACCCCTGCGGGTCGGGGTGAGCGTGTGAGGCTCAGGGCCCTGGGCCCGAGCGCCGCGGCCCGGCCCGCCCTGCCCTGGCCCCGGGGAGTGCGGGCCTGAGCGCCCCGCCAGCTTGCTTGGGGGGGCCGAGGGCCAGGCGGCTGGGCTAGGCCCCACAGGTTCCGAGCGGGGGGCCACGTGAGCGCAGCGCTCGCCTCCTCCCCCCGCCAGCGCTGGCCGTGCACAGAGGATTTTTAAAAGGCCTCGGTGGTGGCCCTCTTTCGCACTGCCCCTTCGTCTGCCCCCTCACCCCTCCCCAGACAGCCCTCGTTTTCTTCCCCGAGGTGAAGGGATTTGGACTTCTCTCCCCCCAGGTGCTTGAAAGAAGAGAAGGTTGGAGGAGGAGGAGACTGGGGGGGACTGCTGGTGGTGGTGGTGACAGGGCTGGGAGAGAGAGGAGAGGGACGGGAGGAGGGGGCTGGGTGGGGTGGGGGTGACAGGCTGAGAGGAGCCTGGTCAACAAGCCAGCACCACTCTGCTAGGAGGCCGAGGCCGGCTCCCGCAGCCGACGCAGCCAGTGTGAGGAGACACACATAGATTGCTTTCTTGGGGGCTCTTTGTCAGCCACCAACACAGAGCACACACACTGACACACACGTACACAAAAGATCTGAGCCAGGTTGTGGGAGGTAAGTGGGGGAAGAAGGAGGGGGAAACAGTGGCTGCGGTGGGCTTTGGGGTGGAGGGGCAGGGGGAAGGGCCTTGAGGGGCTCTGGGGTGCTGGTGAAGCGAGCCTTTCCCAGGCGGTATGCTTGTGTGGTGGTGGTGGGGGGGACACACGAGGACCTTCCCCTGTTCCAGAAGACCTAAAAGGGAAAAGCCACCCCCAGTGAGATCCCCCTGTGCTGATGATTTTCAGGGACTTGTTGGCAACTCAGCGAGGGTTGCCATAGCTTTTTTATGTAGGGTGACCAGAACCGGCTGAAACTGGTTTGAGGCAGATCAGCTCCTGAACACAATGCAGTCACTGAGCTACTACAGTGGGATAGCAGCTTCCTCCCTTCATGGCAGCCAAAAGCAGAGGAGCTTGCAGGAAGGTACCACCCCAACACAGTATGTGAATGCACACTTAGACACCACATTGCTCTGGTACGTGACTAATGGAGCCCTTAAAGATTCTGGGTAGAGAAGATGGAAACAAATGTGCAGGTTTGCGAGGTCTGAGATGACTTGGGCTTTTCCAGCCTTTTTCTTTTGCTTAAGGGATGGACAAGGAGCTGAGATTTATGACCCTTATTAAAGAAAAAAATGTGCCTTGCTAGGGTGGGGACACTGGTTTATGCAGTCTCTCTCTCTCTTTCTCTGTTTTTAACAAAACCAAACCAAAATGAACTGATGGATTTCTAATGGTTGTTTGTTGGTGCTGGCGGATGCTACTTTGCATGCTTTTTTTCTCTTGCAGGGTATGTTCTGTTTTGTGCTTTTCCTTGTAGAAGCTACTAAAGGGTGTTGGGGATACTTCTGACTATTATGAAGGCCGAAAGGTAACAATATTGTTCTACGAAATGAACAGAAATGCATTTCAGTGATGCTGTGAGGCATACATGCTGTCTTTTTTTTCCTTATAGGCCTGTTGACTGGGGCTGCTTTTAACCCTTTCATATTTGCAGAGAATGCAACCGCGTGGCAGAAACTGAACACTGGTCCAAAGTCTTTCCAACAGGTCAAGGTTCACAAGGTGAGAGACAATATTTTGAGCATGAATTTAAATATTTATTTGAAGATCCATTCGGACACAGAGTGACAGTGGCTTGGATTCCTGGAGCTATAATATTGGGTTCATTGTGGAGAAGAAATACTCCTCAAATGGTCCAAGTTTAATAGGATCAGAGTGACTTTCTGATAGTATTGCTGCTGTCCAGAGGAAATCAGAATGACTTTCTGAAATTGATGTGTCTAGGCATTCGGAAGCATCAGGCCTGGAAGGAAGCGGGTGTGGAGAGTGGTAGGCAGCAGGGCCTTGTGGAGGAGAATGCACTGTTTTGCATAAGACTAAAGCAGCACACATGTAGTGTTTTCCTGATGATTACAAAAAAAAAAGGTAGGACCTCGCCAAATCGAGGCAGCCTCGCCACCTTTTTAGGATTTGAGGAGTCTGAAGGTAGATGTGCCTTTTGTTCGTTCATCACCTTTCTTTTACCTTGCTCTCTGTGTTAACCTGCAAGGTTTTTCATTCTGACTCAAGTGGTAGAATGGCTTTTTATTGATTTTGGGGGTTGTTGACGGTGAGTTTACCATTGGATTATTTGTGGCATACATTTTAATGTGGGATACTAATGCACGACCAGAAGGAAACCTGGTAGTCTGTGAGACGATGCCTGTTAAGGCAGAGCTTTACAGCAGCAGATGTAGAAAATGTCTGCTGCCTTCAAGACTGCAGTTAACATTTGAGCTGGCATTTTTATGCACCCTCCCAAACCAGAGGTTTTAGAGGAGCCGAGAGAAGAAAGCAGTACTGAATGTAGCCAAGTGAAGAACAAAGGCAGCCAGGGCTTCCAGGGGAACACTAAACATTTTGCCTTGGGGTTCCCTGTGAATAGAGCTGTAACTTCCCCAAACAGGAAACCAGCAGCTCCAGAATCAGATCCAATATGATCTCCATGGCTGATAGAACTAGTTCTGTCTGCTCTTTGGGTAAAAGTGCACTCAGGAGGAGCTCAGAGAAGACATGATAGAAAAGAAATTTCTCCCCTACTTTGAAGAGGGTGTTTTGTTCTTCTGCGTGCAGCAGAATAGAGCCTTTTCAGAAATGCCGAGGATCTCAGAACTGGTTAAGTTGTCTGCTGGCAGTTGGTGGGCGAAGGGTGTCAAGTATGCAAGGGTTCTTATTGTTAAGCATTTTCCCCTCCTATAGTAGAGCATCCAGTGTGATGAAATGAGCACAAGAGAAATGAGTGCATGGTTAGCTCAGAATATTTTGTGTAGTAGTTAATGGAGATAAATGTAATCTGGGCCTGATGTACCAGTAAAGAGCTTACACCATGGAACCAAATTCTTTACAAATCATGCTGCTAAAATTGGTTTTCAATTCTGCATCATTTTTGAGTGCCAGAGGTTCTGTGTCTGAGTGTGGCAGAAATCTGCTTGCAAAGCAGATCCCAGTGCATGTTGCATGATCTGCTGCTCCTGCTTTTCTGGTGCCAACTAAAACTCAGATGGCTAATATGATAAACTTTAATTAGTTTACTACAATAAGCTGTTTTATAATGTAGTCCTTCACTCCTGTCTTTAGAAAGTCAGTGATTTTTCTTGAACTTGGCAGCTAACGCCTTGCAATGAACATTGCTTGATAATATGTTTAAAATCCTTTCTGTGAGGCATTGCATGTCACAGAATGTTCTGGTTTACACACACTGTGCTTTTCAGCTTTGTTACTCCCCTCCCCCAGGAAGGCTCCTGGAAAATAGCATTTGTTTTGCATTTAGGCCAGTCTATCCAGCTGCAAATGCTGTTTGGGGTTGGAGAGCTGGTTCTCCAGGGCAGCAATCAGGAGCTCATCTTGGACTGAGGTTTGTCTCAGGTGGCAATCTCATGCTGAGGTAGAACAATGCAGCAGGCCCAGGTCTCCTGGGAGGGGAACGAGTTTCTGGTTTGCGGAATGTAAGTGACTGAGTAAGCAGCAGCATTTTCTCTTTCCTGGGAAGAGACAGAATGGAGCAGGGGCGGCACCCACTTTGGGCCTGGAGGGGTTGGGAGGGCCAAGCTGTCATTGTTGCCCTGAGGGAGGGGAACAGCCACACCTAGAGCCCACAGGAGTCCAGGGCTGGGGCAAGGTTCCCTGTAGTTTCCAGAGCTAGTAGGCAGGCCATCCTCTCTGGAGGAGGAGTGTGTGGGTCTGGTTGATGAGGGTGCTCTGGAAATCTTGGCTTGTTTTTGTCATGTGCCTACTCAGAATCATTTTTTCCATGTTAAGAAACATTGGATCCAGGGCCCTTAGAATTCTAAGCCTGGCAGGTCAGGAAGACTTGCTGTTTTCCCCTTTTTTGTTACAAAGTGCTTTTCCTTGCTCTCAGCCACCTTAAATCTTTTCTTTATTCTGTACTATTATATGAAGGTCTTGAAAGGTGGCAGCCAACATGCAAATGGAATTTTCTTCTTATGCCTTTGACTAGGATGAGTTTGAATTTTAGGATTTCTAGATTCCCCCCCCCCCCATTTCATCCCACGAGATACTTTTGTGGGCTTTGCTGCGGAATACATTCTGCTTTCTTTTGGTATCTTTCCCGTATCATTGAGAGAACTCCTAGTTGTTCAAGCTAGAGCAGAGGTGAGCCTAAAGTGCAACCTCACAAAGGTGGCCAATCTAAAGGGAGCTGACAGTGTCCAGAAAAGGTTTGGGGTCCCTGCCTGCTCATTCCCTTAACATTTCATCAGCTACAGCAAACATTGAAGAAATCCACACCTTTGTGTTAATTGTGTTTGGGAGATGGTCTTTAAGTCATGGCTAAATAATTAACTTTTTTGAACTTACACATAGTAAAGTGTGTTCTGGGGTGTGCAGTTGTCAGTTGTATTTTATTTTATTTTTTTGAGACTAGGTCTCGCTATTTTTGCCCGTGGAACTGCAGGCTCATGTTGCCCGGGGTACCACAGGCTCAAGCAATCCCCAGCCTCAGCTTCCCAGGTAGCTGGGATTACAGGCACGCGCCACTACGACCAGCTATATTTTTTTGGACCTAGGTCTCGCTACAGGCCCCTGGCGGGACTCAAACTGTGATCCCTAGCCCTGGCCGCTTCATAGGCTGAAGCTTACAGGCACAAGCCACCGTGCCCTGCTGGTGTGCAGTTGTATGGGATTAGACAAGTGTAGGTTGAGCATCTGTCACCACACTTGGAATAAGTAGTTCCATTGACCCCAGTTTTTCCTCTTGCTTTTTTCCCTTTGCAAGCACGCTCTTCCCCAGCCCCTGGTAACCACCAATGTGTTGTGTCCTTACGGTTGTTCTCTTCCAGAATGTCAGGCAGATGACTTCTTTCTGTTGTTGAGATTCTTCTGATGATGTGTGTGATGCTGGCTGGTTTTGTGTGTAGAGTTGCAGACAACTGTATGGATGTACCACAGCTTGTTTATCCCTCATGAGTAGAAGGGCAGTTAGGGTTGTTTCATGTTTTTGGTGATTATGAATCAAGTTGCTGTAAACATTTGCATACAAACTTTTGTGTTTTTGTTGATTGTGAATCAAGTTGCTGTAAACATTTGCATATAAACTTGTCTGTACACAAGTTTTTATGTTTCTTTTGTAAGTGCTTAGGTGGGTGTTTGGGTCATAGGGTAAGGACATAGGTTAGGAATTTGAAGGAAAATAAACTTAGGTCATTAGAACTCACAGAAAAGATCCAGCTTTCTCAGCCACAATTAAGGCTGCGGGGAATGTTATCTGGAGACACATGAGAGATGATCATGATGATAGAACACTTGCTAAATAGATGACATGCTTTATAACCCAGAACTAATCAGAATTAGCCAAAAGTAGGAACAAAAAACTGCAAGTGGTAAAATAGCCTATTTTCCTAGAGTAATTATTTTTAATCTCATCAGAAACAGTTGGCAGTTTAATTCTTACATTTTGTCTTGAGGTTCAATAAAATACCAAACAATAATAGAATCTAAATTTTAGAAAGTGGTACCAAAGATCTTTGTTGAAATCTTTGTTACACAAACGACTTATTAATTATAATTTGTCTGATTTATAGACTGCCAAAATGTTGGTGTTGTTTTAATATTTGAAGTTATTATTCAGCTTTTATGTTTCATAAAGAAGTGAAAATATTTAAGAAGTACTAAAGCTATGAAGTAGGGGGATTTTGGAAGATTATTTCTTTTTAAGAGGAAAAATAGTTTTCAGGATTGGGAAGAACAATAAGGCCGAGCTTACGGTGATACACGGAGAGGAAAGGAGAATGTGAGAAAGTGGGGAGCAATGTTGATTTGGGGATTATTGCATTAGTGTTTACTGAGCACCAGACTTTGAGTTAGGCATTGGGACTGCAGAGGGAAAAGGAATTCAGAGAGAAAAATCTAGTGGGAAGTAGACTGCAGATGCTATGATAGGAATGCCAAGTGTTGAAGGAGGAGTCCTTTAAGAAACGACTTCTGAGCTGAGCCATGAAAGACCGGTGAGATTATGTATGGCAGGCAGAAACTGAGGGCCAGAGTGCAAGAGTCCCAGGGAGCAATGTGTGGAAAGGCACTTGAGGGAGGTGGGTGTCGTGAGTGAATGCAAGAGGTTAGAAGGTAAGGCTGGAAAGCAGTGAAGAACCAGCATCCCGAAGGTTGCACAGCTGTTTAAGTATGGACTTTCTAGTTAGGCCTTCCTTTGACCATTGGCCAGGACCTGAGACAAAATCCTGGGGCACCATCATGAGGATAGAGTGGAGACTGAAGGCAGGGGGCCAGCTGAGGGGGCCCCTTCCAGTATTCCAGGAGAGAGGACTTTCCCAGAGGTGTGACAGTGGAGCAGTAGGGGTGGATGGGGTGGTGGTACCTGCTTAGACATGCGTAATTACGCAGAGGGAGGAACGGAGCATGCCTCCCAGGTTGCTCACAGTGGTTACCTCCCTGTGGTGGTTTCTGCTTTGAGATTCTGGACTCGGAGAATAGAATAGGTTTAGAGAGTGGAGTAGAGGGACTTGGCACAATGAGTTCAAGGTAGGGTTCGCTTGCCTCTGGAGATGTCCGCTGCCTCCCTCATCTCTTTGGGCTCCAGGTCCACATTGGGAGTAATTGTGTAGAATAGAGATGATGGAAGCATTAAAAATTTAATGAGTTTGTATGAGTTTGTGATTCTATAGGGTAATAGTTTATGGTAAAACCGTAAATGAAAGGGGAGGTGCTGAAGAACATGAGTGGCATGCTTCAGAAAGTTGGAGGACAAAACACTTCCAGAACGATAGAAAAGGTGGCCTTATGTTGTCTTCTGTAGTTCTGAGACACTCAGATGAGCTGTTACACTGTTATCCCTGGTGCAAGTGGGGACACTGAGACAGACCCAAGAGCTGGCAGCTCACAGCCAGTGGTCAAGGCAGAATGTGAAGCACACTCCTGACCACTCGGCTGTTCCCCCTTAGGAGAACCCGGTGGGGGGCACACTGGGAGATGTTGGAAGGTGTTCGAGGGTGTGGAGGTGAGGTGAAGCCAGAGGCGGAGCACAAAGGGTGCTCCCTGGTCATGTTTAGGTTGGAAAGGGCAAGGAATAGTTGAAGTTGAGAAAATGTATCTCCTCTTGGAGATACAGGAAGGGCACCTATAATTAACCAGCTTTTCCTGACTTGAGTCAACAGGAAGATTAGAGAATCTGTATCCGCAGCAGAGACAGTACTAGAAATAGCATGTTGAAAGGACTTGAAGCATGTTTACTGGACTTAGGTGAGGATACACATTGGCGGGGAGAAGGAACAGAGACATGTTTTTGTTTCATTTCTTTGTAAAGGATGTAAAAATCAAGGTCAGTTGAAAGTGGTGTTGAACAACGCCCCCCCCCCCCCCAACAATAAGTGGTTAATTTAAAAAACTCATTGAAGGATCTCTAGACAGGAAGTTCCAAATTATGCCTGGTTCGAGTGAGAGGAGGAGCAGATCCTGCTTAATCTAAATATGGAGCCTGATAGATGTCATTTTTACACAAACTCAAAAAAGCCCTGTTCAGTGTCCCAAGTATTCCCTGCTGAATTGTAGCAGTTGGCCTTTGGAGTCCTCAAATCCAGGTTTCATATTGTTTTGTTTCAGTCTCTATTACTGCAACTTTGCAAACCTAGAGGTTCCAGGCTTCTCTGAAGGGTTCATGGAAACCTACAGATAATGTCAAATGTTGTGGCTTCTTGAATGTTTTCTCCACTCAAGTTTTTCTTCTTGGGATATAGCCCCTGCATTGCAAAGGCTGACTTCATGGGTCTAGTAATGGGTATTGATTTTGGTAATATTCTTTGTGAGGAGCAAATTCTTTCTAGGGATCTGAATGGTATTAGATTCTTCAAAGACATTACTAGGTTAGAATGTGGAAATACTGAAACATTTGCAGTTCTCTGTTTTCTGCAGTGAGCCCAGATTGGAAGGGTGCATCAGGTTGTCTGGTAAGATTTGGAGCTGGAACTCAGCACTTTCTCCTCCTAGTCTGAGAGTGGTCATCTTTTACTACTTGATTCTCCCATTAAGAATTTATTATAAGAGTTCTGTCTGTCTGTCTGTCTGTCTGTGTCTGTCTGTCTATCTGTCTATCTATCCATCCATCTATCTATCTATCTATCTATCTATCTATCTATCTATCTATCTATCTATCTATCTATCTATCTATCTATCTATCTAATCTATCTAATCTATCTATCTAATCTATTTATTTTTATTATCATAGGATTTTGGATGGTAGAAAAGCCAGCATCTATTTATGATTTTTATAGCCTCTGATCTTGAAATATGAATTATTCCCCAGGTATTCACTGGTTAGCTGATCCTCACCTAATTGCTGATTTAACCTAGCAACAGCAGGAGAGGTAGTTGGAGGTCGCTAACTTGATAATTGTGTTTAGTGATCTCATTAAATCTGAGTGATAAGGTCATGGAGAATATCCCTTGTCTTTGGCTAGCTCTCAGTGGTAACCCGCCTTTTGGCCTAGCCCTCTGTGGTATGGACCTGGGATCTCATGAACTAGCTGAGCTCTTGAAAAAAGTTACTTATATTCTCAGCCATACTTTTCTTTTTTTAAATTGGAGTAAGATGGTTGTGCTTTTCCTGAAGATTCTTAGGAGGATTATATTCATATATATAATACTTAGCAGAGTGCCTGGTACATGGTAAGTTCTCTCTAAAACCTTAACGCTTCTGTGTTTGGGGGAAGGTCATTTACATTCCTCTCTCTACCTTGGAGGGTATTTCTCTATTTTACCTTAGAACATTTGTGAATATATCTATAAGCACATATCTATGCACAAACCAGGAGTGTCTCTTGCCTTCTCTGGCTGAAAGTGGGTGAAATACAGGCAGGAAGATAGTGTACTTGTTACTATTTGACTGTACTCTCATTTGCAGTTGGAAAATCTTGAATGAATTTCTTGTTCTGATCCTGTACTTCAGCTATCTCTGTGCCCTCAGAAATATTCAGCCCAGTCGGTGAGTGGCTATAGTTTAGATTGTCTGTTCTCTGGTGTAATTTTTTTTTTTTTGAGACTAGGTCTTGCTATTTTTGCCCGTGGAACCGGAGGCTCACGTTGCCCGTGGTACCATGAACTCAAGCAATCCCCAGCCTCAGCTTCCCAGGTAGCTGGGATTACAGGCGTGCCTTACCACGCCCAGCTATTTTTTTGGGACTTGGTCTCGCTATATTGCCCCAGGGCGGGTCTTGAACCGCTATCCCCAGTCCCAACCGCGACTCCTTAGGCTGCTGTTTACAGGCACACGCCACCATGCCCTGCTTGGTGTAATTTATATTGAACAGAGTTTGTTTTTCTGAAAACTTGGTTTTGAAAAAATGGCAACTTAGCTCTACGTCTGCTGTGTCCTTGCCCCTGTACGTTGCTTCTCCTATTTGCTTGTTAATGTCCAGATATTCATGTTGTGCACCCTGGAATTTGGTGGTGATAGAGGGCACGTGAAGAGAAGATCAAAGAAGTCGAGGACAAACTGTTCGGAGCTGCTCCATCCAGTGTGGCATCAGTGGCCACATGCACCTGTTGTACCCACTGGTGTGGCTGGTCCTCCTGGAGATGAGCTGTGAACTTAAAATCACACCTGGTTTTGAGGATGGAAACAAAACAAAAAATGTAAAGTAGCTCATTAGTTGTCTTTGTAAAATATTGCTTGCATGTGGAAATATTTGGGTTGCATCCAAATTATTAAAGTTTACTTCGTTTCCTCTTTTCCCCCTGCTTTTAAAACTGATTACTAGAAAAGCTCGAATTCTACAGCTTTCATTCTGTTTCGGTTGGACAGGGCTGATCAGGAATATTGGGTGACTATCTAGATAAAGTTAGCAGTGCCATTTCTAGGATGCTCTTACATTTATTGATAGCAAGTTCCTTGGTTAGATGAAAAATACAGTGGGAGGGTTATTTCCTTGTCAGAGGTGCGTTCTCCCTGAGTTTGGCTGCTCTTCTCTCCAGGTGTTCCTCATTTTTTCTCTGGGCTGCAGGGTATGTTGGTCATACCTGGTGGGTGTCTGCACCATAGTGAACAAGGAGCCCGAGTTATTGCAGGTTTGCTGGGTGCCCTGTGTGCACTGTTCTGTGTGACCAGCATCCCAATTTGTAGAAATGCACGTTGAGTTTTCAACCTTGTTGGATGTTTATGCTGAGACCTCTGAGAGATAGGAATCTGGCATGGCAGAAATTGTAGCTCTGGACCGAACAGGTGGTGGATAGACTGTAGGGAAGAAGGGGATTGGGTTGGAGTTGGGATAGGGGACATAGTTGATCATTCAAGATGGGCAAAGCCCTGGGGTCAGCCTGGGGGAAAGGAAGTGGAACTGTGAAAATTAATCTGAGGTTGGGTGAGTTCACAATGTGTAGGTAATGTCAAAAGCCTTTCTGGAGCTGCCATGAGTTCAGGGTAAGATAGGGTTCAAAGACTAGGCAGGCAGACATGTGGAGGACCTGCGAAGGCAAAGGAGGACAGACAAAGCCAGTGAACCAGGCAAGTACAAGGGTGTGGGACAAGGGATGTGAAAACGTGGGGCAGTGGGAATCGCGTGACAGGAAGGAGGTGGTGCCCAAGGAGTGACCCACAGAATGATTGTGGAGCAAAGAGGTGAATGAGTGAGGGCAGGTGGTCATTGACCAAGTGGATTGGAACCAGTCTCTGGAGGTGGCCTTCAGAGGGATGGCAATCGAGCACTCCTGTTGCTTAGGTGGGGCAGGCTATGAGCAGAAGAAGTGGTAGCTCCTCGGAGGCACTGACACACAGAGTGTTAGGTGTTTGCATGGCTTTGTATTGTAACAGGACACTAAAGTGCCCTCTGACCACAGCTGCTTCCTGGGGGAGTGCACATCATCTTTGTGCCACCTTCTAGGGCCACTCATCTTCTGTGGGCTGTGCTCCCTCCCTCTTAGGAACCCTGCAGGTGTGGCTATCCCTCCACCCCATATCCATGCACCCTCTTTGAGAGTCCAGAGTGCTGATCATTAGACCATGGAACCCCACATATGCACTCTCTTTCAAAACCACTGGT
Organism: Uropsilus gracilis; assembly: GCA_004024945.1. NCBI lineage: Eukaryota > Metazoa > Chordata > Mammalia > Eulipotyphla > Talpidae > Uropsilus > Uropsilus gracilis. Next base: position 15,226 of record PVHY01019693.1, on the reverse strand, counting down.
GGCCATCACCGGTATCCCTCATATAAGAGCACATTCAGATGTCCACAAAACCCTGAAGTCAGTAAGGGGCAGTGAGACATCAGGAACCTGTATTGATTGAGTAAGCGGGAAGCGACAAATATCTGCCCAACTTTACATGGAAGATGCTCTTCTTGCTACTTGAAAATAACATTGTTGACCAACCGTTGTTTCTTCATGTTGGGGTGCGTTGCCCTGTGTTTCTTCCATTTGTCATATCCCCCTTTCCACGAGAGCAGGGCTGCAGTGTGCCAGCGCTCTTTAGGAAGTGAGGTATAACCTTACCTTCATTCATTATTGTCAGGAAATAACTTATCCACAAGACAATTGAATTTATGTCCTGAATTTTTTAGTGCTATTTTCTGACTTGCCCAGTTAGTTTCCAAGGATAGAGGTAGGAGGAAGAATATTAAAAAATATTGGATCCATAGAGTGGTAAAGATAAATTTAGGTGCAATTGTGAAAAAGGAGAGGGGTAAAGATTGACAGGAAAAAGAAGATGATCCAAGGATACAGTTTGGGGAAGTTGCGCTCTTGGCAGAAGAAGGGACTTGTGCAGGGAACACTGAGCATCCCTTTTTGGCTATGCTTGGGTGCTGAGCCAGGAGTGATGGTGACAGGAATGCAAGGAAGGTGAGCCAACAGTGACTCGGTAATCCTGGGGAAGTACAGCAAGGGAAATTGTGCCCATTTGAAGTCCTTTTGGAGTCTCATGTCACACAGCAACCCTGACAAGTAGGTGATCTCAGTCCATTTTCTGCCTGAGGAACTTGAGGCTCTGAGAGACTAAGAAACAGACCACAGCCGAGCTGCCACCAGTGTTGGAGTTGACATCTGTACCTGGTTCCCTCTGACTGGACATCTGTGGCCTTTACCCTGTCTTTCAGGGGTGGGCAAGGTGGATGAACTTGTGAGTGTAGTAATGGAATCGTTTTTCCCTTTTCTCAGAAAGAAAACCACAGTCTAATTTACGTTCCGTGTTTGCGCCAGAAACGCATCACCAGACTGATTGAGTAACGTGTTGGACCCAGACCCTGGAGAGAGGAAATTTAGCCAAATGACTGGAGGAAATCTGGGGTTGCTTAGTTGGGGTCTGTTGTGGGGTCAGAGGTGAATACATGAGGCCTATAAGACTCATAGCTTACAGGTAGGTGCATGTGTGAGAGATCTGTATCTGTTCAGCAGAATGCAAGATTACTGGTTTATCTGGCCAGTGTTCCTTTTCAAGTAGACGAAACACATAGTTTAGCACTGAGTAAAGATCACCAGGCTCTAATGGCTTTGATATAGGTGACTCAGAGCCACCATTCCTCTTCCTCTCATCAAGAGTTAGGATAGTGTTGACCTCAACTGGAGTTTCAAATTTAGCTGTAACTTCTTTGGTTACACAGCGCTCTAATTTCAGGTGGTTGAGGGTAGGAAAAATTTGTTCTGCATCTGTGTGCTTCTTAGAAACCCTTGCTGGGTGGCTGTTCTGCTGGGGGCAGGTTGGGACGCTCTGTCTCACCAAGCCACTGGGAATCCTGATGGCTTCTGTCTCGTGGCCATAGCTTATGTAGGGGTGTTGTTTCTCCTGGGGTTTTTTTGCTGCGTTGGAATCCTGCCACCAACTTTGTTTCAATGTTAGAATAACTCACATGAGTAAGAACTTTGTCTACCCAGACCACCATAGTAAGCACCCACCTAGACTGTTTTATTTAATCTGGGCAGTAACTCTGTGAGGTGGGTCTTCTTTGTCTCCATGTTACACTTGAGAAAACAAAAGCTTAAAGAAGTCAAGTAACTTGTTCAGAATCTTGTAACTTGTAAAGGGACGAGCCAGGACTCTTCAGTTTGTCTTGCTCCAGAGACCTTTTAACCACAGTTGTGGTGTGGTTTCTAGGTGTCACTTCTATGATTTATCAGTGACAGGTTCAGATGTCTTTGAGGTTCAGAGCCACTGCTTATGGGTCAACCAGAATTTCTCCTACTGTCAAGATCAAAAGCTATTTCTTGCTGGCTTTAGTAGTGCCCTGATACGGCCACTGGAAGTAGGTAAGCGTTAAGAGCTATCTTGGTCTCTTTCTTTCTTTACCAGATTCCTGTGTGCATATGTTTGTGTGTGTACATGTGCACTTAACATTTATCGGGTCTGGCATTATTATTGCATTTATTGGGTCTGCAATAGACCCAGCCAAACAACATTTTACTTTATTTTTTTGAGAGTAGATCTCACTTTGTTGCCCAGGGAGCCACAGGCTCACGTTGCTTGGGGTACCATGGACTCAAGCGATCCTCAGCCTCAGCCTCCCAAGTAGCTAGGATTACAAGCATGCATGTACCACCACACCCAGCTAATTTTTTTTCTTTTCTTTTTTTTTTTTTGAGACTAGGTTTCGCTACTATTTTTTGCCTGGGGAACTGCAGGCTCACGTTGCCCGGGGTACCACAGACTCAAGCAGTCCCCAGCCTCAGCTTCCCAGGTAGCTGGTGTTACAGGCACATGCCACCTCACCCAGCTATTTTTGGCACTAGGTCTCCCTGTGTTACCCTGGGCGGGTCTCGAACCCGGGAATCAAAAGATTCCAGTCCTTACCGTATTCCATAGGCTTGCACTTAAAGGCACATGCCACCGTGCCCAGCTAATGCCTAGGGCTTTTTTTTGAGACTAGGTCTCGCTATGTTGCCCTAGGCGGGTCTTGAACACCCAGGTCCCAGGTGGGTCTCGGACCCACGAACTCAAACAATTCTTAGCCTCAGCCTCGTGCTTCGTAGACTGGCAATTAAAGGCACACGCCACCGTGCCCGGCCAAACAACCTTTTAATAATTACTTTGGTTTAGGAGCGTGGTGACGTGCGCCTGTAATCCCAGCTACCTGAGGCTAGTGACCACTTGAGTCCACGGGTTCCAGACTACCCCGGGCAACCTAGCGAGGCCTAGTCTCTAAAAAAAGAAACAAAAATACTTTGGTGACATTAAAGTTAAACAGTGCCCCTTTAGAAATACCTCTTTATTGCCCTTTCCTACTTAGAGAATCAGTCACTTCAATGACTGCTTAAGCCTTGTGTCAAGCATGTCCCAAAGATGTCCCATTCGGAAAGCTTCCTGCATCAAATAAGCTTGGGTAATGCTCCCAGCTCTGGAACCCTGTTCATACTGGAAGTTCACATCAACATTGGAAGTTCAGAAATGCTAAAAGTTCTCTGTGTGTGTTAGTGTTTAGCTCAGATTTCCTACATTCCAAGACTTTTGGGTCCCTTCTTGTCCTTTTTGGCGAACTGTTTAGTTACAGGGGGAGCATTCCTGGGTGAACATTGTTCTAAGTTATTCAAGGCCTTCCATGAGATGAATGCAGAACGAGAGAGGACCCTGCGAGGAGCCCCTGGCTCCATTCCCCGTTTAATACCGTGTAGCAGCTGATGGAATGATGTAATCAATTCTCTTTGTATTGGTCTGTTTTCTGTCTGTTACAGGAAGAGAGTTGTTAAATGAGTTTATTTTTAAAGTCAACAGCCAGTAGGCATGCTGGGAATGATACCTTTCAGGCATGTTTTTAGTCATGTTTTATAGCTTATAAGTACTGCGTTTCATAATTTCAGAAATGTTCTAAGTGGATTTGGTATCTAGTGAGAATTGCTTATTGATTAGACAATGGCATTTCTTGGGGATATAAGAGCAGCTGTGATAACCATGCAGGAAACCCATCTGTCCTCACCCTTCCTCAGTTGGTAGGAGAAGGAAGGGGCAGGAGCTAGCAGGAGCAGTGACTTGCTGTATCTCAGTGCAAGGAGAAGGCTGTGGTGTGTGTGTGGTGGTGGGGAGACAGGTTTATGGTGATTTTTGGAGGATTGGGTTTTGATGGAGGGAGGGTAGGGTGGTAGTGGAGAAAGTCTTTTCCAGTAGAACAGGATTTTTCACCTTTGGGACTACTGACCTTTGGGACTGATAATTCCTTGTTATTGGGGCTGTCCCGCGCATTCTAGACTGTTTAGCAGAATCGTTGGCCTCTGTTCACTATTTTACATGACAGCAGCACTCCTCAACCTCCCAAAGAGTGGCAACCAAAGACTCGCCACTGGGTATTGCTAAATATCTGTGGATGTGGAGGTGGGTAAAGCCACTTCACTTGAGGACAACTGAGTTAAAGCTTTATAGAAAAACCAAGATTTCTGACCATTGGATAGTGAGAATTCCACCAAGACAAACCTGTTGAAGGTAGCAAAAAGGCATCATTGGACTGGAAACCCCCCCAGAGAAATGTGTGACCCCTTCTACTGGTTTTCTTTTATGTTTTTTTAATCTTGGAAGCCTCAGAAAGATTTGCAGATGATTTAAATACAGTATTTTGAAAAATTGTTGATAAAATGAATGAGAAGAATATTATGTGATGGAACATTTTAAGGACCAAGGTTTCTGTGTGATTTTTTTTTTTTTTTTGAGACTAGGTCTTGCTATTTTTGCCCATGGAACCTCAGGCTCACATTGCCCCGGGTACCACAGACTCAAGTAATCCCCAGCCTCAACTTCCCAGGTCACTGGGATTACAGGCGCGCGCCACCACGTCCAGCTATTTTTTTGGGACTAGGTCTTGCTACGTGCCCCCCGGCGGAACTCAAAACTGCAATCCCTGGCCCTGGCCATGACTTCTTTCTAGGCTACTGTTTACAGGCATGCACCACCATGCCTGGTAGTCTCGCTATTTTTGCCTGTGAAACCACAGGCTCATGTTGCCCGGGGTACCATGGACTTAAACAATCCCCAGCCTCAGCTTCCCAGGTAACTGGGATTACAGGCATGCACTACCACGCCCAGCTATATTTTTTTGGGACTAGGGCTCACTATGTTGCCCCGAGTGGGACTTGAACCATGATCCCTGTTCCCCACCATGGCTTCACAGGCATGCGCTACCATGCCGGAGACCGGTTTCTGTGTGGTATTTGGGATTTGTGTGAATAATTTTAGAAGGCTTACTCAGGTGACAAGGGAAAATTACTTTGAAGTTCTTTTTTCTATCAAAATATCACTTCTAATTTAGCAGATCTATACTTTGCTTCAAGCTAGAATTGTAGAGCCGCTACTTAAACACATGGCATTTATAAAATGCCAAAAGAATGCTTCTAAAGTCTTCATAAATTTTACTCCCAAACTAGGGATTTTTTGTTTTTGTTTTTAGTACTTATATGAACAAGTAAGTGATTTCTTATTTCGAAATACTAGAATTCATCAAGCATGCTTCATTAAAAAATAGACAACTTATATTCAACAGTGAAGACATTTGTAATTTTCCCCCATGCTTTCTCAGTGTGAAACTGTGAATAACCCACTTCAAGCAGAGGCTGTAATGAATATTTCTGAAGTTTATTAATGGCGACAGGTTCAAGTCAGACTTTTCCAGTATCTATAAACTCATTGATGAATTAGTAAATGAATTCATTAGTAAATGAATTGCCAGCGTAAGAGTCTTTTAGTTACGAGAATGTATGTCCAATGACATGTAGACTTGTACAAAAGTACCTTTGACAGAATTGCCAAGATTGATGATTTTCGCTATCTCTGACTTCATGGGAAGTTTAAACTTCCATTTAATTCTTTGTAGCAATGAGGTTTTGAAAATGCAGTTAAACTTACGTGGATGAATTTTGAAAAAATTTTCCCCCTGCCCTTTCTTGATTCAAATGTCTAAAGTCTTTAATGTGCATTCTTCTCAGCCTTTTGAATTTTACATATTTGTGCATTTTATCTATCTGTATGTACAAACATAACGGTGTGATATGCTTATTTCTCACTTTAGTTTTGGTGCAGTTTATGCATTGTTTATGACCTGTTTCCCCCTCCCCCCCTCCACTGGATGATGTATCGTGGTGTTCTTTGTCGGTATCTATAAAAGCTCTACCTCACTTTTAAGGACTGTACACTTAAAAATGGGGGGAGAGGGAGGAAGATGGAGAGAAAAGTGGTTAAGATGGTAAATTTATGTTTTGTGTAGTTCACCGCAATGGAAAGATTTACCGCAGTATGTCTTTTCCCTGTTGATGGTCATTTATTTCCAGTGTTGTAAATAACTGTTTTATGCATTTGCTCCTCCCTTTGGAAGATTTTATTTCTTTCATTGAAAACGTTACTTAGGTGACCTCACCCCCACACATCCACGTACTGATAGTAGGATCCTGACCCGTTTTTCTTTGGTAACAGCTAAGGAAAGAGCAGGTGTTTTCTTTTTGAACTGTAAGATTTTTTTGGTTGAAGCTGTGCTGTTGGATAGAGAGAATCCTTTAATCTCCTTAGCTGAAGGTTTTCTTTTATTAGCTCATGAACTCAGTGGGCACAGGGCAGGACATTGCCCTGGGCTTACTTGTCATACACTAGGTGCCTGCAGAATGGTGAGCCTAGGTAGATTACCTCATTCTCAGAGGCATTCCTAGTGGTGGAATGAAGGACATTCCTCAGGAGAACTGGATTCTGATGACTGAGTTAGGTGACTTGCTCTGTGGCACAGTCCTGCAGGCCGAGGGGACTCTGAGTGCTCGACCAGCTGTGCAGGTCTGCATGCGTTGGTTTGGTGTTGAGTAAACTCTTGCTTCCGTGGTTGAGTTTTCTATCAGAACCATCATGTTGAAATGCTAACCTGAGGGCAGTCCTGCCCTTTTGGTGTACATTCTACTTTCTAAAGGAAAACATGAGCCAGGTATTTGGGGAGGCTTTTGTCTATTCAGTAAGTAGATATTCTGCTGTTCGAGAAGCTTAAAACTCACAGCAAGTCAGCACCATTCTATTTTTGACTCTTGTGAGAAAAAGAAAACATTGGTTTTGTGCGTTGACTGGAGTTGCTTAATTTCGGTATGTTGGAGGCTGGTCTAGTCAGAGGGAGGTCCGGCACCTAGGGTCTCCAGCACTTTGGGGGAGGGGGGTCCGGTGGGAGAAGAGAGGGCTCTAATAGGGAAGCTGCTGGGCTTCCACCCCCCAGTTGGCCTCCCCAGAAACACTGCAAATTGAATTGGCATCCCACTGGAGCCTGTCATGGGGGACTGGCTGGTACTACTAACTGTGTGAATGGTCCTCTTCCAAATCTCGTCTCTCTCTGAATGCCGGATACCACACTGAGCAGGGGGGCAGGAAGGAGGGTTGTGAGCCGTGGTTCTTTCCACTTCCTGAGGAAGTGACTGGGCGGCCAGCTCCCCGTGAGTCCCAGGGCTGAGGAATAGCGCCAGTATGCACGTTGATTTTCCTCTGAGCAGGCGCTTTGGAATTAAAGGAGCCCTTCCAAGCGATCTGTTAGGTTAGTGCCTGCTTCGTAAATGATTTCTTACTGTCCTACTGTTTACTATTCCAGTTGTCTCTCAGCGGATGGCTGAAACTCTGGGAAATTCAGAACATTGAAAGAGCAGAACTTTTTGTCTGCCCATGAAGGGTTTTCTGGGATTATACTTGGATCTAAGTTCCGAGAGCCCAGTATATTTTAAAGGAGCTTAGTCACTTGTATAATAAAACCCAACCTTCATGGGATATTTAATTGTAGATAAGTCGAGTCAGTTGAAAACTTCTAGGTAGTCCATTAATAGAGGAACATGTGGGAAACTGGGCGTTTTGGAACTTAGCATGTGACTTAAACTACAAATCAAAAGCAAATGTGACATTGGGTAACTCCGTGTGAAAGACCACACTGAATGTATGTATGTTGCAAATGCAAGATGAGTATTTTCATTTTGAGTTTGCTTTTTCAAAAATGAAAATGTTTATGATTCAGGCCTCTCCCTCCCCTTTAGCATATTGCGGATTGTATTTTCTCATTCGTCCATTTTCTTTTTTACCATTCTCAGCATGTAGGTAACATGTAGTAGTGAATGGTCTGAATACCTGGGTGGAGATGTATAAATTCCGTCCAGGCCCTCCTGTTTCAAGAGAGCTGCTTGTTCAGGATAAACCTTTAATTCTCTTGAGCCATGTATACATTTATCCATTTTACATTTTTTACTTTTCCTATTTTACTATGCCTCTTGATGTATATGCATAGACAATATATACTTTCTCTAAGAAATAGTTATTAACAAAACAGTACATTACTTTATACATGTTGCTTAAAGGGACTTTTTTTTTCTTCTAGAAAGAGTAGGTTGCTTAAGAATTATACACTCCTAAAAAAAAATGAACTACTCTCATTACCTGTTGTCACCTGGGGTTATCTGAACCTTTGCTTCCCTGTCACCCAGGGGACTGTCATTATGCCTCCAGCTCCAGTTCCTTCCCTCATCTTTGTCACTGGTAACAGGGTGGTTATTAGTTACTACTTCCTTTATGGCTTCTAGTTACTTTTTTGACTTTTAATTGAACTTGGTATCTGCCTGCTAATATCTCCCTGAAATACTCTGTTAGGGAAATTCTTTTCGGTTTCCATTTTATTTGGAAAATTTTAAGTGTCAATAAAAATGTGATATGAATGATGCTTTATGTCATGCAGCCCCTCTGTCCTTACCAGCTGCTCTCTGAGCTGGGGTATCTCCTCAAGTGTATTCTGCTTCTTCCACCTCCCCTTCCTTCTCCTTGGACCTCTCCTTCATAGTGGGTGGGTACATTTCCTTCCCATTTGAAGGATTCTGGGATTTTGAACCTAAAAACATCAACTATCTCTAGAATAAAGTGAATTTTGCTTTACAGAGTTCAGAGTGTTCTTATAATTAGGTTTTAGTCTGTGCTTTGGAATATTTTTTCTTTTATTATTACTATTTTTAAATTTTTTTTGGAGACTAGGTCTCACTATGTTGCCCAGGGTGTACCGCAGACTCAAGTGATCCCCAGCCTCAGCCTCCCAGGTAGGTGGGGTTACAGGCACCCACCTCCGCCCCTGGCTGCTTTTTCAAGACCAGGTCTTGCTACGTTGCCCAGAGTAGTCTTGAAACTGTGAACTCAAGTGATCCCAAGTCCCTTGCCTCTCAGCCCTTGGACAACAGGCACGCACCACCATGCTTTGCTTAGCATATATTTTAATATGTAAATAGGAATCTATTCAGAGCAAGTTTGATTCAGGGTACCTAGGGAAGTAACTAGCCAGCTTTACCTCTTTCTGATGTCCCCCTTTTTGTTTGTTGACCATTCCTTTTTTTTTTTTGTCCCAGACTAAGTCTCACATGGAACCTCAGGCTCTCGTTGCCTGGGGTACCACTGACTCAAGCAGTCCCTAGCCTCAGCTTCCCAGGTAGCTGGGATTACAGGCGCACGCCACCACGCCCAGCTATATTTTTTTGGAACTAGGTCTCGCTATGGGCCCCGGGCGGGACTCGAACCACGATCCCTAGCCCTGGCTGCTTCATAGGCTGAAGCTTACAGGCACGAGCCACCGTGCCTGGCCCATTCCTCTTCTTTCTCATTCTCCAATGACAGGAAACAAGGTTGCCCTCGCTCCTGGTGCCCCTGGTCCTCTTCTGGACTCACAGTTTCCTTAAGAGGAAGATATAGTCTATTGTTTATGTAACATTTTCTTCAGATTAAGGTTGCTTATGAAAGGCAGGGGATGAACGTAGGCACATGTTATCCATAAGCCTTGTGGATGGAGACTAGATGGATAGAGTGATAGTGGGTCTCTGAGACATGTTAAGCGCACAGGTTAGGATCTAGGAGCAAAGGAAAATGATTTTGTTGCGCTGCTATTTGAATAACATGATGTAAAAATATGTTTTCAGAATTTTAAAGGAAATGGGTGAACTCAAAACTGTATATCTTAGTCTTTTAAGTGTTTTTATTTTTGCAAGAAAAGAGAAAGACCTCTCTGCAGTTCCTTGCTTTGTCTTTAAACTCTCTTTGAAAAGTATCAAAAAAAAAAGTATCAAGATCTATTTTTGGAAAAGATTCAAGATCTAAATTGAAAAGTGTACTTCACATTGTATGCATTGAATTAACATGGATACAGGTCTTTGACATGATGGAAACATGCACAGGTATGGAAGGATATCTGATATATTATTGAATGTTTAAAAAAACCTGTTATATAGATGAATGTTTATGCTTATGTATGCTCTTATAATTCTGTTCCTTAAATGTTATCAGTGACCTGTGTTTCCCTAGAAGGTTACTTTTTGTTGCTTACACTTCTGGGTTTTAGAGTCTTGACAAAGCATGGTGTACTCTTACAATAAAACCTTTTTAAAAACCCAGGAATGAAAGATAGCTATTTTGAATAGATGACAGCATGTTGGCTAAATAAAGCAGTTAAAGGTGCTACCTGGATATTCAAGTTGGAGTAGTTGAATCTCTGAGGGAAAATAGGCTGGAATGTCTCTAAATGAAGTGTGAAAGAGACAGGAAGGGAGAAAAGCTGCAGAAAAATTCTCACAGAAGAACTCCAGGTTCTGCTGCTGGTGGGTGAAATAATGGGGTTATCCACCTTTTTTTTTTTTTTCCTGCAGCGCTCAGTACACATTGACTTGTAGTGAATACTTGTCAATAAACTGAGAAGTGAGTTATTAACCAGGCTATCAAATCAGCAACTTCTGATTTGTGTTTCAAAGATTAAAAAAAAAAAAATTACGAATAATTCCACCTTTCTGTGCCACTTTAGATGTCAGTGACTCTTTTCTGGGTAATGAAGTAAGCTAATGATTCCAGCTTTCAGAAATGAGATAATTGGGAAATGGAATTTTTTTTTTTACCTATATTATTTACCTTAATTGTGAGATGGTTGACTTTAATATTTTGTTTATCTATAGAGTCTGGCCTGCGCTCTCTTGTGTCTAAGTCCATGAGAGTAGCATCTGTATGGGGTACCTTTGTCTTTGGATTAGCTAGATGGTTCTGGAGTTCTGATCTTTCAGAAAAAGAACCCAAAATGTTTACTGGGGTTGTGGCTTTTTCTTTGTCCTGTGTTCACTGTCTTTGGCAGTGAGATAGAATAGCCGTTTTTGTCAGCTACTGGGAGACGAAGAGATGCTCCATCACCCCCTCTGTCTTACCGGAAGTACTTTTGTAAAAGAGTCTGTGACATTCTTGTCCATCCGTTGCCTTCGTTCTCAGTGCTTTTGCACAAAAGCAAAAATATGTGATTTTTTCACAAGAGAAAGTCTTTCTTATGTCTAGGAAGGGTTTAAAAAGTGAAAGTAATTTCCATACTCATCAAATCCAGTATACAAGGCTTGTTTTGGGTATTCATTTGCTACACTTTGGGGTTATTATTATTCTTATGCTTCCCCAAGGAATTAAATAGTCATTTGCTGCAGCTTGACGCCTTTCATTCACTTGGTTTGCATCCTCAACGGTTAGGCAGTTCAGCATGAGCCTGTCATTTTCTTACAGATATTTCAACAGATTTAACTAGTTTACATTGTGCTCTCCTAAATATTCTGAAAGTTAATGTACATGAAGATTTTGGGGGACTTTTTGAATCATATGGGATGTATGCATGTGATAAGTTAGATTCTGACATTCAGCCACAGAACCAAAAGATGTTAGCCAAACTTCTCTCGTCTCCCCCACATCCCTGTGTCATGGGACTGTGGAGCCAAAGGCTCTGGGCTCTTCTGTGTCAAGTCACCCAGCTGGTTTGCCACATCTGGAGAGCCTACCAGGGTGCCAGTCACAGCAGGAACTGCTGCTCTGTATAGGAACCTGTGTTTTCTTAGATGCCAGTCATGTCTGCTGTGTGTGGTGGTGTCTGCGTGTTGACTACAATTTTCTGTAAGGCTGTATTTCCCAAAAGGCAAGCTCTTGAGGAAAAATAAAGTCCAGAGGTCAAATACACTTGATCAGCTTTTCAGGCTCCAACTCTTCCTTCCTGATGATTTAAAATGCCTGATACTCTGGTAAAGTGCTCAAAAGGGGGTGGGGATAAAGATTTGGGGAAGTCCTGGGAAGGAAGGCTATCGTCTCTTCCTTCCTCCTATAGTATCTGTCAGCAGACTCGGTGCTTGGAAACCATAATGTGGAACTGATGCTCACTAGCTCACCCAAGTCCTCCTTGGCCTCACAGTGACATCACAGGACAGCACAGACAGTGTCACGGTGGGGGTGTTGAAAGCATGGATGGACAGCTGTTAAACATCTGGGTGGCCCACTTGCAGACCGAAAATTATCAGCCCATTTCCCTAATGGTGTCAAAAAGGTGCTACACATGAGAACATATTTCTAAAACCTTCACTTTCCAACTCACTAGGACTTGTCCTCCCTATTCAGTACAGTAGATTTTTTTTATATTGTGGTAAGATATACATAAAATAATATTTTCATTTGAACCATTTTTAAGTCTGCAACCAATCTTTTTCATCATCCCTGTTAAAAACAACTCTCCCTTCTTTCTCTCCATCCTTGGTAACCTCTATTCTCCTTCCTGTTTCTGTGAATTCCTGTCCTCAGCCCCTGGTCTGAGTGGAAAGTGCATTTCTGTGGGGTGTGTCTGTTTCACTCTGGTGACTGAGTGGACAGGCGGGCAGGTGGTGGCTGTGGTATAGCCGGGAACACCTCTCAGGGAAGTCTTGTGTTTCTTCCCCCTGCAACAGCTTTTTTTTCCGTACATGTGTATCTTTTACTGTAAACTGACTCAAACCATTCTCCAGAGATACTTTATAAATAAAACACATGATATACATAAATATTGACAAGGCCAATTGAACAGATTGAACAAAGCAGGTTAGGATTCATCAGTGTTGATTTCAAGAGGCTTTGAGAAGAAAGAAGGTAGATTAGGACGAGGCATAGAACATCTGAAAATCAACCAGCAGAAGGACGAGTTGGGAGACAAGATCTCAGCCCTGTGTGACCTTGGTTTTAAAACGGACTGTCGGGTTTGCCAGAGACATAAAAGGCTGCACAGACAACAGCCTTCAAAGGGCCGGAGCTTTGTTCTGGGGTCAAGTCTTAGGTTGTAAGCCCTTTTCTTTTTTCTTTCTGTTTTTCCCTCCCAGGGCTTGAACAGAAGCACAAAAAATTCTCTAGGTTGGAGTTTCTCTTTGATACTAGTTTCTGGCTAAGGAGGGTTTGTTACTGACGTTTCATTATTTGTGCCTTTGGATTTGGTAAGTTAGATGGGAGAGTTTAGCTGTTTCTGAATTAAGCAAGTAGTTTTTTTTTTTTTTTAATTGATTGCATACACACATACACACACATATCATTGTCTACCCCTCAGCAAGTATTTTATAAGCCACGTAGTTTCCTGGAGTATAGATAATGCAGTTGAATCATGAAATCTTTCTGTTCATCCCTCCTCCCTTCCCCCTTCTTACCCCCTTCTCTCCCCCAGTTCTCACTGAGTAGGAGCTTCTAAGTGCATTGAGGGGAAAAGAGTCTTAAAAGAAGAAAAAAACAACCGGGCACGGAGGCTCGTGCCTGTCAGCTTCAGCCTATGAAGTGGCTAGAGCTAGGGATTGTGATTCGAATCCCGCTTGGGGCAACACAGCGAAACCTAGTCCCAAAAAATAGCTGGGCATGGTTGTGCAAGCCTGTAATCCCAGCTACCTGGGAAGCTGAGGCTGGGGATTGCTTGAGTCTGTGGTACCCTAGGCAATGTGAGCCTGCAGTTCTATGGGCAAAAATAGCAAGACCTAGTCTAAAAAAAAAAAAAAAAAAGAAGAAAACATTTAAAATCCTTTCTGAATATTTGTGAATTTAATTTTGTGATGAGAAATGACTTTCTGGGCTTTTAGTTATAGAACATTTTCTGACTAGTAATGGAATGTGCTGTATGTTATACTCTAAGCATTGTTGAGATCACACAAGATGTAGTAACACCCTAAAGGTTATGATGAGTGAACTCTTATTACAGTGACAGATTTTTTATTTGCAATAGAAAAATCTATGTTTTATGTGTTTTTGGAAAAATGAGACTTGAGCACAGTGAGTTTTACTCTGTTGATATTGAGTGAAGAGAAGCGAAGCTTGATATTTGACACTTAAAATGATCTTAATTTTTTGTCAGAGTAATACATATACATAGATTTTTAAAAAAAAAGTCAGTACATTTCAGCCTTGGTCCCTGGAGGCAGTCATTTTCAACTTTTTGTATTGTTCTTACTGACCTTTTTTTTTTTTTTCTTGAGACTAGATCTCGCTATGTTGCCTAGGATAGTCCTGATCCCGCAGACTCAAGCGACCCCCAGCTCAGTCTCCCAGGTAGCTGGGATTACAGGCGCCTGCCACTGCCCCCGGCTGCTTTTTCGAGACCAGGTCTTGCTATGTTGCCTGGGGTAGTCTCGAACCTGTGAACTCAAGTGATCCCTGGCCTCTTGCCTCCCAGCACTTGGATTACAGGTGTGTGCCACCACACCCGGTTTATAGTCTTTTTCTTTTTTTTGGAGACTATGTCTCACTGTTTTTGCCAGTGGAACCACAGGCTCACGTTGCCCAGGGTACCACCAACTCAAGCAATCCCCAGCCTCAGTTTCCCAGGTAGCTGGGATTACAGGCTTGTGCCACCATGCCCAACTATTTTTTGGGACTAGGTCTCGCTGTGTTGCCCGGAGCGGGACTCAAACCATGATCCCTAGCCCCAGCTGCTTCATAGGCTGAAGCTTACAGCAGGCACGCACCACCGTGCCCAGCTATTATTCCTAAATTATATATTTACACTGCCTCATTTGGCTTCCTCATGTTAGACACTGCCTTGTCACTGTCCCTGTGCAGGACACAGATCTCGGCAGTGGAGGCAGAGGATGGGCTCTCTGTGTTTCCTCTGCCACTTACTCGTTCTGTGTCCTTGAGTAAAATCCTTAAACTTCCTCTGACTAACATATAAACCAAGAATACTACTACTACTAAAGGCCCCCAGGTCTGCCCGTAATGTTGCAGGGACTGAGGCAGGAGAACGAATGGAGCCCAGATGGCTAAATATTTTAAAAGGGTATAATGAAATATTTAAAAGGTGTATTTAAATATTTAAAAGGTATATACCATATGCCTAAATATTTAAAAGGTAATCCAGCTGTAGCCATGGCCTGGCCTCTGTTCTTACCAGGACTTGACTCTTCTCAGCTTCTCCCTCAAAGACCCCCAAATCTGAAGACTACCTGTTCCTGAGTGACAGCAGCAATCTATTCCCGCAGCCCGTGGGGAGACAGGGCCGGACCCACTAAACCTGCCAGATGCAGCCTCTCAGCCTCCTTTGGGAGCCTGACTGGGTCGATTCTCCCTTCAGGGTAACTTCCCCCACCTGACCTCCCTGACTGAAGTTTCCAGGCCTTTGCCAGCACCGCCAAGCACCGTCTTTCCTGGGAACTCTGTTAACTAGAGAGTTAGTCAGGCTGGCCAGGCACC
>PVHY01019692.1:0-26891 GCA_004024945.1 Uropsilus gracilis | reverse complement strand
GTATTTTGGTTGAGAAGGCTGGGGATGGTGGTAAGAACCCACGAGTGGAAAGTTTAAACTGTGTTTTAAAGTTTTTCTTTTCTGCAGTTTTTGGAGCTGAGAGCAGTTGGCTGGCTTTTGCATATCAATGGTAAAGGTGATCAGTGAAAATGCTAATGAAGAGTGTGTAGCCTGCTTTGGAGAGAGAAGCAGGCAGATAAGTGTATCCAGTTAAGGTTAAAGGTGGATGCAAAGGAACAGAAAGTCTCTTTTTACCCTGTTTCAGGACCAATACAAAATCCTAGGGAAACTCAGACTCTTACAGCAGGCCAGCAGAGCACCTCCAGGAGGACCAAAAACCAGAGAATGAAGGCCCAAAGGCAGCACATGGCTCAGAGAGCAGCAGCTCCACTGGAACCAGCAGCCACATTGACCATTAATTTGCACATCACACCAAGGAGGAAGTACCCACAACCAGCTGAAAAAGCAGCAGCAAAAGCATTCTGCAATCTGCAAAAACAGCAGCAGCAGCAGCAGACCATTGCCTTCAACCCCACCACCAGCTGACTACAACTGGTAATACCTTGGTTGCTGGGGGAACACAGGAGATTGAAACTGTGCAGCACCAATGTAGCTGCTGTACCTCCTCCAAGGAAACTGCCACATCCGTCATCAGCACCATCAGAGAAAGCACCCACAGTCATCTGGGACCACTTTATCTACAACTGGGGACTCTGGTTGCTGGGGAGACTCAGGGGATTGAGACCCAGCCACCAATGCTGCCACTCACAGGCAAGAGGTCCTTGCCTACACTTACACTGGGTGCACAAGTGAAATCCCCTCCCCACATACCCACTCCCTGAAGGACCCCAAAAAGCTCAGCTGGGAAGGGTAAAGCTTACCTGAAAGGACAATTCCCCCAGCTGACCATTCAGCAGGGGAGAGCCCTCTACACACACAGAAAAAAACACCCATTTCTCCATACCTTTTTTTTTTTTGGTCTTTTTTTTTTTTTCTTCATTTTTGTCTGTTTTGTCTTGGGGTTCTGGTTTTTGTTTTTTGTCTGTCCTTTTCTGTCCTTTCTGTTTTGTTTTCCTCCCTATCTTTATTATCTCCCCCCCTTTTTAAATCTTTATTCTCTCTTATTTTTTTCCTTTGTCTTCTTCTTTCATCATTGCACATTTTTGCACTGCCTTCCCTTTTCTCTCCATTCTTTATTTTTCTACTATACTAATTATGGGGAAGCAGGGGTTGAAAACATTCTCAAATTAGATTTTGATGATAGTTAAGGAACCCTATAAATACAACAAATACATATTGAACACCAAATATACTCTAAATGGTATATACACCAAATATACTCTAACACCAAAAATACTCTAAAATGCTGGGTATATGAATTACAGTTAATAAAGGTGTTTCCAAAAATGGACACAGATAACATGTTTTGTGAACTAGGAGAAACCAGAATCCCAGCTATTTAGTTATTGTGCCAATAACTGAGCTTTTTTTTTTCATGCCTCAGTTTCCTGAGATGAAGAAATTGGACTAGATGATCTCTTGTTCTTGTATTAGTTTCCTGGGATGCCGAAACAAAATACTACCAACATTGTGGTTTCAAACAACAAAAATTTATTCTCTTCACAGTTCTGAGGGTAAGACATCCCAAATCCAGGTATTATCAATATAGTGCTCTCTCCAGAGACTTCAGGGGAGAATTCATCCCTTGTCTTTCCCAGTTTTTGGCAGTTGTGGTCCCTCTTTAACTTGAGGATACGTCTCTCTCTGCTCTCTCCTCTCTTTTGCTCTCTCCTCTCTAAGATGCCCTCTCCTCTCTTTTATAAGAACACCAGTCATTGAATTTGGGACCTGCTCAGATAGTCTAGGATAACCTTCTGCTCTCAGGATCCTTTATCATATCTTTTGCCATAGAAAGTAACATTCATATGTTTCAGCACACTGACAGATATCTTGCGGGAAGGAGGTTCAGGTGGAGAAATATTCGTATTTCGTATATAGATTTTTCCAAGTTTGTAAGAGAACTGGAAAAAACAACTTAAAGAAATGGAACTGCATTATATTCTTTATATATCCTCTCTTCATTTCCCTCTCTTTACATCCCAGTTCTACTTAAAATAACTTGTTTGCTTGAAAAATTCTTATGCATTCATCAGCTCATTTCATTCCCACAAAACTATAAATATAATATTATAATTTCATTTCTGATGAATAAATGCCACTCAGACATTTAATGGCCTACCCAAGTTCACAAGCACTTAAAAGGACAAGGGTTGGCCTCCAATCTGAGTTGCTGGGCACTAAATTCTGTGGCTCTCATTCTCACATCACCTGTCTGAAACTTGGTACAGCATAAAGAGAGCCAGACCCAAATGGAGTAGATACACTTGGAATTAATTTAGTTCTCTCTGTTCCTTCTGTTAAGCAAAACTAAGAACCCTGAACTTTTTATATAAAGTAAATATAAGAAGACTCTTAAGGGTGTGGAGAAAAAAAGAAGATTGATTAGAGACCTTGGATCCCAAGGGTTGATATGACAGTGCATTCCTTGGGTTTGTTTCTTGCCTAACATATCCTCGACTGGGTGCTGGAGAAGCAGTCAAGAGATTCTATAGGCAAAGACAATATAAAGTTCCAAGAAAATTCTGCTTGCTCTCTCAAACAAAAGGACTAAGAATAAAGCAATTCAGCAATTCAGCATTACCAAAAACTTAGATAATTACCGCCTAGCAACCATCATGGGAAAAAATCATGGCCCCTTGTCCTTATCTAGCTGTAATGATGTGCTCCTCTTCACTCCCTATCTCTGCCTATAGGTAATGGACACCCCATTCAGAAGTTAGATGGTTTTCCTCCTGTTCTCTACCACACTGGTGTCAGAGGAGTCTGAAATCCCACATCCAGCCAGCTATAAGGAAGTGCTTCTCTTCCTTGTCCTGAATTGTCAAAGGAGAACTTGAATCTTCATCCCAGCTGGCATTAATGAGGCAATACCCATCACTGCCATCTGCACCATGTTAGAGGAATCCTCCTGGAACAGAGTAAGATCTAGAGACGCAAAAGAACCAAATGTCCAGTATGTATCAAAATCACACATAACAAGAACCAGGAAAATCTCAAAATATAAAAGACAATCAGTAGATGCCAACACTAAGATGATGCAGATAAAATCCTGGCAAGGATTTTAAAGAGTCATAAAAATGTTTCAGCAAACAACTATGAATAAACTGGAAAAAATTTAAAAACTAGAAAATCTCAGTGAAGAACTTAAAGAGATATAAAAAGAAGAACCACTTGGAAATTTTAGAACTGGAAGATATAATACCAGAACATTAAACACAGAAAGAGTCAGCAAACCTGAAGGGTGGGCAATTTAAACAATGCAGCAGTCATTAAAGCAGTAAACAGAGTAAACACTTCCCTTTTCTTCTTGTGCTGTCTAAATTGACAGTTGAAGCAAAAAGTATGACATTTTCTGAATTTCAAGATTTAAAAAGAAATATTTTTAAAAATTATATTATAAATGGAGGAGAATGAAGAGACCATTACACAGGAAGGGAGTTAGCTACACTTTTCTCCAACTGATAGAATGTGAACATCAGTAAATCTTCATGGTAATGGAAATGCTTTGTATCTTGATTTTGTTGGAGGGTAACTGCCATTAACATAACTGATGCCATTCATTGATAATAACTGAAAAAGGAGTTACTTCCCTGTTGCTTTAGAATTGTAAATTTCAATAAGTACATGCCAAGGTATGGTGCTAGCCTTCCCTAAAACTCATAGTTTCCTTTCAGAAGGATAGAAGGGGAGGAAGAAGGAAAACAAGCTTTTTTTTTTTTTGAGACTAGGACTTGCTTTTATTGCCCATGGAACCACAGGCTCACGTTGCCCAGGGTACCACAGATTCAAGTGATTCCCAGCCTCAGCTTCCCAGGTAGCTGGGATTACAGGCATGTGCCACTATGCCCAGCTATTTTTGAGGGACTAGATCTCACTGTGTTGCCCTGAGAGGGACTCGAACTGCCATCCCCAGTCCCAGCCATGACTCTATAAGCTGTCACTTACAGGCATGTGACACCATGCTTGGCCTGAAAACAAGCATTTTTTGTGATATGAACCCAGTCACAGGACTGAGGTGGCCTGGGACCCATGGCCTTTGGCATAGGCTGGTGAACACATAGCCTTAGCATGCATCAGCTGAGTGTGTGTGTCGAAGAAGTCTAAAGAGTTTGGAGATTTGAACTTCATCTTGGAATCTGTCATATCTAGTTTGACTCAAATGGTTTTGGAGAGGTCAACGGCTAGGCCTGAGTAAATGGACTTTATGTTGTTTCCTGTATCTTGGAGTTTTCCTCCTGCCTAAAGTTAAGAAGGATACCATAAGAAGAAGAACATTATGACTTCAACCACATACTTGGAAGAAGTTGGGACAGACACCAAAGGAGAAAAAGAAGGCTGCCCTGCATTTGGAACACATGCTTTTGGAACTCAGATTAATTGGACATGTGATGACCAGAGACTAAAAAGACAATTTTGGACATTGGTAGGGTAACAGGATTTTTCATGTTTATTTTGTAGTACATATTTAGATAATCAATTTCTTGGTTGGTAATAAGTAGTTTGGTCACTTTTAAAAGTTTGGTCTGACCTGGAAATTACAGCAAGGAATTCAGGTTTAAAGTTTGTTTGTTTGTTGTTGTTTCTCACTTTGAGAGTGAGAGCCAGGGTAAGGAGCAGGTATCTAAATGACAAGGGTAACTAGTCTGCAGCAGCTTAAGAGTTGATAAAGACTTTTGTCCAGTTTGTATTGGATTGCAAGGTTAAGGTTTTTCTCCAGTTTAGGAAAAGTGGGCAAAAGGATTTTTAGTAGAAAGCTTGCCCCCTTCTCCTAATGACAATTTCAATGCTTTCAATAGTCTACCTATATCATAAAATGGTACTGAACCACATACACAAACACACATGCATTGATATCCATTTATTATTTTAAATTTCTTACTGTAACAGCACAATACTAACAACTGAGGGACAGTAAGTGAAGGGGACACAGAATCTCTATATTTTTATATTTTCATTGCAACTTTCTGTATATCTAAAAATATATCAGAATGAAAAGTTGAAAAAAAAGGATGAAAGGGTAGAAGGGGTATCTTCATAGGTAATTTGGGAACTCCTTTTTCAAAACAGGAGCTATTCAAGATGGGAGGTGGTGAGACCTTTAGTCCAGCCCAGTCTCACTCTGTGGTGGCATCACAATGCCACTGCCCAGAGGTCTGGCTCAGAGGCTATCACCTTGGGATGGTATCTCTGTCAGAAGCAGTTGTTCAACTTTTCTGAGTGAACAACCATGTCTACTCAGTAATGTCCACAAGAAAATGGCCCCCATGAAGCAACAGGATCTGTAGGTGTGGCCTTGATAGGGTTGCTATGGTGAAATTGGGGGGGGGCATGACCCTCAGCATGGTGGTGCTGCATTAGAATGGCAGCCATTGTTCCCTGGTGGGCAGAGACTTGGAGAAGGGAAGTTAATCCTTCTCATGAGAAGAAAAAAGTGTGAGGGGGATTTAAGGAGGAGAAGGCAGAGGTGGGGAGGGAGAGAAAGGCACAGAGAAGAGAGAGCAGAGGAACAGCAAGGAGGCTGGAGGCTCCAGAGCTGCCACTGCCATATGCAGCAGGAAAGCAGGGAAGGAAGCCATGCTGTGGGTTTCCATCCCCAACCCAGGCTGGTGAGAAGCTCAGGGAAACATGTTGACTTGTGTAAGCTGACTTGGAAATGTGGTACATGAAAACTTGTTTTAACTTTGAAACTGTGAAGTTTGGGAATTGTCTAGAGATCTGAAGAGAACTTGCTGTGTTGCTGTTTTCATCATGAGAAGCCTGAAGTGGTTGCTGCTGTTGTGTCAGTGAGTCTTGGTGGTTTTGGGTCACTTAGAGTTGAAACTGGAAGAATGCTGGAGCACAAAAGGCACAAAAGAGTACCTTTTGGAGGAGAATTGACAAAGCTATCCTGATTGCTTTGGTGGATATTAATCTCCCACTTTTGAAGGATTGACAATGCCATCTTGGCTTTTTCATCTGACTTCAAGGTAGAATAGCTGGTATTTTGTGTATGCACATGGCTGAAGGAGTCATATGCAGTTTTTGGACTATACTGAACTGTTTGGTATGATAATCAAAAGGGATCCCTTGTATCCTCAGTGACTCTTGTCTAGTTTGTCTTTTTAATGAGTAAATCTATTTTTACTTCTTAAGGTTAGTATAGTCTTGCTACTGCTCACACAGGCTGAGACAAAACTGATGAGTGTCTGGGTTAAAGTGCCAGCTGCTCCTGCTTGTAAGTTTAGTAAAGTTCTCTGCTTTGCCTTTGTTCTTACCCAATTTCAGTCTCATCTTTACATGTTGTCCTCAGATATAATGAGGAGCAAGTCCAGTTTTCTTCATCCTGTGGGCAGTCTTCTTTTACTACATTGCTTGGCTGTCTTTGAGGAAGCAATGTTGTTCCAGCATTTCCAATCTTCTTAAGGAACAAGGGTACCCTCAGCACAGTCATAGCTTACCATACATACCTAGGAAAAGTTCTCTTCCTTTCTGTACTCCTGATGACTTTCATCACTCTACTCATCCTGGCCTGGAAATTAAACAAAGACAAAGGCAACATGCATAGAAATCAGATTTAAGAAAGGAAGCAAAACATCTGATATGAAGATTTGCAGTTTCCGGTTTTGCAGCTCTTGAGGTGAAGAAAACTCAAGAGGCAGGACCTCAGGAAACCCAAGAGGCAGGACCAGCATGGACCATCTTAGACCCTGGAGCCTGGGAAGGAAGAACTACTTCAGCCACACAACTTTCCCTCTTCCGCCACCTCTTTTATAATTCACACTCAGCCTGCTTGTCCAGGCTCTTGAGTTTGAATGTCTTCTCTCTGTGGGTCTTCTAGACTGAAATTATAAATAACTTGATTTCTGCATTAACAGAGGAAATACTGCAAGCTCAGAAGGTCCTTGAATCAGCCTACTCTGGCCTGAATTCTAAGTAAAATTCTCTTTCTTCTGTGTCTAATCTGGAAATAGAGACTACTCAAAAAAAAAAAAAAAAAAAGGTCTGAAGTGCCATGTACTTTTCTCACCTCTTTCTCGCCCTACCCTATCCTTCAACTTCATGGCTTAGCAAAAATTAAAAATATCGTATTCAAATGATAATTTTGTTTTTTAAATCCAGTCTGAGTTTTGTTTGAACAAACTAAATTTTTTTTTCAAATGAACTTCAAATTACAGAGGCAGTGTTTTGAGAATTCATACTCTTATCTGATTATATTTAGGTTCCCTAATTATAATTTGATTGTTTGCCTGGGAGGAATTAGTACTTTTCTAGAAGAAAAACCTCTATGCTTAACTTTCCTTCTAGAAGCATCCTATCAAGTGTTCTTGTTTGCAGAAACGTGCACTTAACTCTAGAAGCTCAAACCTAAAGTTCCTCCATCCACAGCTCTTTCCATTGTTTAAAGCCAGGGGACTGTGTTCAGGCCTCCCTAAGAATTAGCCCCCTAGCATCTGGGTGGTGCATCCCAGACTGTCTGGCCACTTGTTTTATTTTAACCCTCAGAAGTCAAGGAACTTACTCAGTGAGTACTGAGAAGTGGTCAGTATTGCTGCTAAAGGAAGGGAGCCCACCCCAGTTGCTTGGGGTTATTGCCTACTTTGTGTGCTCAATAATGTTGGTATTTGGTTTGTGGTTGTCCAGCTTCAGCAGAGACAGATCACAGAGAGGGGCCAGACAATAGGACAAAAAACTTCATAGTCATAGAAGATAGTCCTTGTTGTGGGTCCCCTTTTGCAAAGGCTTGCCACTATTTCCCTTGAGCTGACCTCAAACCACTTCTCAGTCCCACTGGTCTATTTAGAAGTAGGGGTGGGGTGCAGTGGAGTGAGGGAAGGTGGTATGTTGATATAAGTGAGTGTGGCTTCTATGCTTCTCCTTGTTCAAGAATTCCGCAAAAGCTCTGCGTGTCTCAGGATAGTTCTTGTCCTACAAAATTCACCCAACAGATATTAACTGATCTCCATGCTAAGGATACAAAGGGAAGAGGCCCATCTTCTCTCTCCTATGTAATATCATGAAAGAGAAATGTTAGTGAGATAATCCCACAGACAAATGCTTAATTATAAACTGAGAAAAGTGCTCTGAAAAAAAACTCTGGTCTCTGAGAAACCTGACCTAGACTGGAATTTACCTGAAGAAGTTTGGGCTGGCTGCTGTGTAAGGAGTAGAAGTTATGTGGGTGCGGAGTGGGGCAGAAGACAAGGCTTCCAGAGGGAACATGTACAAAGGCTATGCCTGGGAGAGTTCCTGGTACAAATGGGATGGAAAGACAGTGGCCCTGAGTACTGAGAGTGAGCACAAGAAGGGAGCACTATGAGGCTGGAGATGCATGTGACAGCAGATCTCACAGCCCTCTAGAAGGCAGTTTTATTGCAGACAGGAAAGGGGCTGTTCTCCAAGGCAGCTTCTAGCCCCTACATTCCTTCATTCAAAAGCTGTGTGCGTGGAAACTCTAACCTCGTGGATCAGTTGTTAGAATTCCCAGGGACTTTAAATCATATTTTCCCCAGTTTCTTCTGGCTCCAGGATATCCCCAAACTCCTTACACACAACCTACAGCCTCCTCAAATATCTTTGGAACTCGCTGACAACTCAGTCAGACTGCATAGTTAATTTATGGCCACCTGATGGCAGCAAAGGGTCGGCAAGCCTGCTCACCTTAGCTTCCACCAGGCAGAAATCTCTGCCCCTTCCAGCAGACAGGTGTCAGCTTCTCTAAGGGACTGTAGTCGTGTCACCCATGGTGACCCGCATCTCTTATCTAGATTGCCTGAGTTGGAAATTTTGTAATTTCATATGTACTATTTTAATTTTATTATTTTATGTGATACTTATACTTGGGTACTTAATTTAGTGTCTCTCTTCTGCCTGATACCCTATCTCTCCAAAGACTGGAAGGTGAAGTTCAAAGGCTCAACGAGACTTATTATATGCCCAAAGTTTTAAAATACAGTTGGATCCTCTTCCTCCTACTATGTTGTCACTTACATCACCATGTGTTAACATATCCCCGATTTGAGTCAGCTCTTCTTTTTTTTGTCAGAAGTCTCTGTTCTCCACTGTGACATTAGAGGTGTGTGCTCTTCTTTTGTGACTGGGTCCCTGATTCTTCTTCTGTTCCCAGCACCTTCCTAGAGAGGTTGGTCTGTGCCCCATATCCTGCATTGCAAGGATCAAGATAAGTACAGAGGACTAAAATACTGTTCCTTCCTTCCAAAAACTCCTAATTTACAAGTGGCTGGGGGCTTCCTTGGGCCAATAACAGTGCCAAGTGGTTTCTGAGAAAGGCCAAGGATGCGATACTAATGGAACACTCCAGGCCTTCTGAAGTCAAGGAACTTTGGATCAATCATGGAGGATACCTTGAGCAGGTGAAATTTTAGGAACTATGCAACTTGACTTAATAGTGGAAGGGAAAGCATGAGGGATGACAAAGGACAAAAGGCCAGCCACATGAGGCAAGTAGGGAAACAATGGGAAATCAGGTAGAGAAAATAGTAAAGGGACTTGAATGTCTTGACAGTGCTTGATTTCAAGCAAGAGGGAGCTAAGGAAAATTTATGACAAGGTAAAATAAATATTCAAGATTAATTTGGCATAGTCAGTGTATAGGATAAATGGGAGCAGATCAAAAAGATCAGTTAAAATGTTTTCCAAAGTCCCAATATTTTCCTATTTCTGTGACTATGCCCATTTGATTCCTTCTACCTGAGATGTCCTTTTGTCAACTTTTCTTGGCTCAATAGTTTCCTAAAGGTGTATATAAGGAGAGAAGAGTGTGGGATGAGAGGATGAAAGGAATTTGTGCTCAGTACTTTATCTAAAAGCAGTGCACAGCTTGGGGACCTTTGCCTCCCACTCTTGCCCTCCCAGGGCCTTGCCCCCCTGGGGGGCTAAGTGATTTAATCAGGCTGAACAGGTGTGGTCACAATTGAGGGTGGGATGAGACATTTTTCTTGGAAAAGTTTAGAAATCACAGAGTAATCATCTCAAGAAGATGTGAGAACAGGAGACCCCACTGGGCTCTTTCTACTCTACTCTTTCTACTCCACTAGTTCTGACTGTTCTAGTCCCTACTGTCACTCAACTCCTGCAGATTCCTAAGTGGACAACTCCCAGGGAAACTGAAATGCTACCCTTGTAAGAAACAAGAAGGTTCAGAATCAGGAGGGCCTCAAGTGTACAGAAACCCACTCTTGTTTTACAGAGGAGACCCCGGAAGTGCAGAGAGGATAAGCGAGGGAGTCAATGAGTGTGGAATAAAAGTTGAGTCTGCCTGTGAGTTCAGAGCAGCAGCATGGAGCTCTGGCCCCCATTGCATACTAGCTGTGCATCCACAGACTAATGAGTAAAGTCAGTGGTTTTCAAATTGTTGTCCCCGGGATACCCACAAGCTCCTCAACACTGTTTTGGGAGGAATAATTTCCACTCTTTTTTAAGGTGGAAATTATTTTCATAAAAACATGAAGACATATCATATCCTTTATCACTCTCATTCTCTCATGATTATAGGATGTAGTTTTTGAAAGCTTACATATGTCTTCTAATAAACCAAGCGCTATAGAAATTTATAAAAATGTAAAATAATGCTATTCTCTTTAAATATATATTTTATCTTAATATGCAGTAAGTCTGATATATGTGTATGACTTAATAAGTACATTCTAAAGTTTAGTGTTAATTTCTAATATGGTAAATATGCATAAATGATTCCACTTACACCAAAGTCCCTTGGAGTCCCATGTACGTTTAAAGAGTGGAAAGGGATACTAAAACTAAAAGACCGGAGAACCTCTAATTTCCCTCCACATCTCTAGTGTCTCCTTTCTCTCCTTTCTTAGCCTCAGATCCTCAGGATATTATCAATATCCACTAGTTTTTGAAAGTGTTTTACATTATCAAATTCTCTGTTATGTAACTCTTCAGTGTTAATTTTTATCATCCTGACATTGGTTGTACATAAGGGAACCAGCCTTCATTCATTCTCTGCAAAATAGGCTCATTTTTTCCTCATAAGCTTAAAAATTATTCCTTGTGCCAAATGTAAGATCTCTACTTACAGTTTCACAATAAACTAGGGACTTAACTAAACTGAAATAATGTTGTTTTTTTGAGCCAGCACTTCCTCCAACATCACTTCAACTGTTTTTGGCTTTCTTTAGGGTTCTGAAGACCAAGAGTCAGGAGTGTGGGGACTGAAGCCTCATACAGTATGAAAATTCTTTGCTGCAAAAAGCCATAGTTTGCATCTTGCCACTGTCAGATCTCCAAGAGATGAGAACTCAGTAGTTTGTACATCTGCAATTCACTACTTTGACAACATGAGGGCAGCATGCCCCTATAAGTAGAACAGCACAGGGGGTCCCTACACAAAAAAAGCCACTACAGAGTGTCTGAAGTCTTTGTTTTAGGATCTGTGATACATCCCAATGATGGGTAATAGTGCAACTCACCCAAAATCAGGGATGATAAGCCACAGATAAGGTAAACAACTCATCAAGAATCCCAGTTATCCATTTTCCTTTGTTTAAGAAACTTGAACATTGTATCACTGCTCCAGGCACTTTTTAATCACTGCTGCCAACAAACCCAGTGAATTTGTGTTAATTCTAATGAAAGTAAATATTGGAAGCAGTCAGAGGATGGACTCTTTGATTCATTCAACCACTAATTTTCTTTGTAAGTGAGCCTGTTTCCCCATCTGTAAAGTGGTGGAAACACCCACCTCACAGGAATGTGAGGCCCTTGAAGAACTTAGTGTCTTAAAATATACCACAACCAAGTGGGATTTATCCCAGGGAAACAAGGACAGTTCAAGACTTAAAAATCAATTAATGTAATTTAATACATCAGCACAAAGAAAAATAAAAACCACATGCTCATATCTACAAACACTGAGAAAGCATGTGACAAAGATTAACAACCATTTATGTTGAAAGTCCTCAAAATTCTCAGGATAGAAGGAACGTATCTTAACATAATAAAAACAATATATGACAAACCCAAAGCCAATATCCTATATCAGACAATATTGGCCAATATCATTAAGGAATGGTGAAAACTGAAAGTTTTCCCTTTGAGATCAGGAAGAAGGCAAGGCTGTCCATGCTCACCACTGCATCTCAATATAATACTAGAAGTCCTGGCTAAAACAACAGGGCAAGAGAAGGACATAGAAAGAGTTCAAATAGGGAAAAAAGAAAAATTATCAGTTTGCTGATGACATGATAATTTATATAAAAAATCCTTGAGATTCTACAGAAAAACTAGTGAAAACAACCAGTTCAGTATGGCAGCTAATTACAAAATCAACACACAAAAATCAGTCACCTTCTTATATGCAAAAATATAACACCAAAGAAGAAATTAAGAAAAACACTGCATTTATAATTGTACTAACAAAACTTAAATACCTGGGAATAAACTTAAAATATTTGAAAGACCTGTACAAGGAGAACTACAAAATATTGCTAAAAGAAATAAAAGAAGACACAAAGAAATGGAAAGACATCCCTTTCTCGTGGATTGGAAGAATTAATATTATCAAAATGGCCATCCTACCAAAAGCAATCTACAGGTTCAATGCAATTCCAATAAGAATCTCAATGACATTCTTCTAAGAAATAGAACATATACTGCTGAAATTCATATGAAATAATAAGAGAAAAGCTCAAATAGCCAAAGCCCTCCTGACCAAAAAGATAAAGAATGTGGGATTGCACTCCCAGACTTCAAACTATAATTAAAACAGCATGGTATTAGAATAAAAACAGACACACAGATCAATGGAACAGAATTGAAAACCCAGAAATAGGCCGGGCACGGTGGCTCGTGCTTGTAAGCTTCAGCCTATGAAGCGGCCGGGTCTAGGGATCGCGGTTCAAGTCCCGCCTGGGGCCCATAGTGAGACCTAGTTCCCAAAAAATATCTGGGCGTGGTGGTGCATGCCTGTAATCCCAGCTACCTGGGAAGCTGAGGCTGGGGATTGCTTGAGTCTGTGGTACCCTGGGCAACGTGAGCCTGCAGTTCCACAGGCAAAAATAGCGAGACCTAGTCTCAAAAAAACAAAACAAAACCCAGAAATAAAGTCACATATCACATATGTATGGTCAAACTAATCTATGACAAAGGGGCAAAACACACATTAGAACAAATATAATCTCATCAACAAATGGTGCTGGGAAAAATGGACTGCTACATGCAAAAGAATGAATCTAGACTACTCCCTCACACCATAAACAAAAACCAACTCAAAATGGATAAACAACCTGGATGTAAGACCTAAAAACATAAATAGATAGAAGAAAGCATAGGTATAGAGCTGGGTGGCACATGCCTGTAGGCAGCAGCCTAGGAAGC
Source organism: Uropsilus gracilis (assembly GCA_004024945.1). Lineage (NCBI taxonomy): Eukaryota > Metazoa > Chordata > Mammalia > Eulipotyphla > Talpidae > Uropsilus > Uropsilus gracilis. The sequence goes on along the minus strand of PVHY01019692.1, from coordinate 13,433 downwards.
CACGATGGGAGGCCAGGGGCATTTAGCAAGACACAGTCCCCAAAAAATAGCTGGGTGTGGTGGCGCACACCTGTAATCCCAGCTATCTGGGAAGCTGAGGCTGGGAATTGCTTGAGTCTGTGGTACCCCAGGGCAAGTGAGCCTTCAATTCCACAGGCAAAAATAGTGAGACCTCAGGTCTCAAAAAAAAAAAAAAAAAAAAAAAAAAAAAAAAAAAAAAAAAAAAAAAAAAAAAAAAAAAAAAAAAAAAAAAAAAAAAAAAGCATAGACAAAACACTCCATGATCTATACTGTAGAAGAATTTTAGGACACATCTATACAAGTCAACGAGCCAAGAAACAAAACAAAGGGAAATAAACAGCTGGGACTATATCAAACTGAAAAACTTCTGTACAGCAAAAGAGACAATAACCAAAAGAGACACTCAACCAAATGGGAAAAAATTTTTGCACTCCACTCAACTGACAGGGATCTGATGTCAAAGATCCATAAAGAACTCACACAACTTAACAAAAATGAAGTAAAAAGCACAGTCAGAAAATGGGCAGGAAAGCTGGGCATGGTGGCGGGTGCCTGTAAACTTCAGCCAATGAAGCAGCTGGGGCTAGGGATCGCGGTTTGAGTCCTGCTGGGGCAACACAGTGACACCTAGTCCCAAAAAATAGCTGGGCATGGTGGTGTGCACCTGTAATCCCAGCTACCTGAGAAGCTGAGGCTGGGGATTGCTTGAGTCAGTGGTACCCTGGGCAACATGAGCTTGTGATTCCACGGACAAAAATAGTGAGACTAGTCTTAAAAAAAAAATGGGCAGGAGAGTTAAAAAAAACACTTTCCAAAGAGGAAATACAAATAACCAACAGGTATAGTGAAAAAATGTTCAACTTCACTTTTATAATCAGGGAAATGCACATCAAAATCACAATGAATACCACCTTACACTCTATACCTGAATCTTTTCTCACAGATCCAGGGCACAACCAGACCCATATTAAATGGCCCAAATAAAAAAATCAGGTAATAACGGTAAGAACAAGTGTTGATGTGGATTGGAAAAAAAAAGAAACAATTTTGCACTGCTGGTAGAAATCAAACTGGCCCAACCACTGTGGAAAGCTGTGTGGAGGACCCTCAAACTATTGACAATGTAGCTACCATTTGATCCAGCAAATCCACTTTTGGGAATCTACAAAAACACTAATTCAAAAGGACATCTGTACTTGTATGTTTATTGTAGCACTAGTTAGAATAGCCAGGCTATGGAAACAACCCAAATGCTCCCAAACAGAAGAATGGATTGAAAATATGTGGCTTATTCACATAATGGAATATTATTCAGCAATCAGAAAGGCAAGCATATGTCATCTACAGCAACATGGATGGAGTTAGAAGGAATCATGCTAGCAGAAATAAGTTAGAAAGAGAAAGAAAAATACCCAATGGTCTCATATGTGGGATACAGAGAAAACAAACAAACAAAAGATCAAGAAAAAGTTAAACTGAGAGCAGGACTAAAGCATAGAGTAAGGAAGGTGGAAGGAGGGGGAAATTGGAGGAGGGATGAGCACAAGAAATGAAAAGGGACATGGTAGTGGGAGAACCTAGGAGTATACAATAATATAATATGTGTGTGCGTGTGTGTATAATCAATAAAAAGAAATGCTTTTTAAAAAGAAGTCAGTATCTTAGACAAGAAAAACTAAATAGGTAAATCCTCTTGTGAGTATGTGTGTGTGTCTTTTTAAATACATATAGTATGTGTATATGTGCCTGGGTTGGTTCAGCAAGGAGCACTGATAGTGCTAGATCAAGCACTTGGGAGTTTTCAGTTTAAATAATATGACTTGAAGACAACCATGTTGGTGTGACCAGGACAAAAATGTGTTTTCCAGTTAAGTCCCATCTATATAACACCTAACAGGTTACAAAGTAGTTTTGCTCACATTACCCTAACTCTTCCCAAAAAAAGAGAGGGAGAAGCTTACAGTTAACAGCAGAGAAAAGCAACCCAGAGAAAAGAGGTGCCTGGCTCCTCTCCCGCCAATCGAGGGTACAACCATACCCCTACTGGAAGGCTTGTGCTTTTCCACTTTGTGTCCCAGAGGACATGGCCCCCCACTTTAGCCCCAAAAGTCTCTGCTGGTCTCTTTATCTAGCCTGCTGCAGGGAAGCCAAGAATGCTTCCTCAACCTCCTAAAGCCTCAACTTTTCCCTCCCCCACCTGATGATGGGTAACCACCCTCTTCAATCTACAGGACTCCGCCTACCACTCAGGAGTCACAAGATCAAAACCTTAGGGCAAAATGTCCTTGCCATGTGAACACAGAGAGTCACACAGAGATATAAGGATAGATACAGGGAGGTGGCACCACCTAGGTCAGAGGCAGGGGACATGATTTTAGCTGCCTCTGCCTTAGTTTCATTAGGGCCCTCAGGCAGGTCACACTCAACAGCCTCATTGGTAAAAGGATCTGCAAATTCCAGAAAGCCCTCTGGCAGATACAGGCAAAAGAAGGCCCCTGGATGTCATACTCTGTCTGTCTGAAGGAGAGCTTTATTTGATGTCCCCAGTTGTCTCCCCTTACATTGCAGTTTTAAATTCACATAAACATGTATTTCAGTCAATTGTTTCTACTCTTACCCTTTCCTATCTTAACTTTAATCCATGAATAGATTTTGGGGGGTCTATGAATTTGCATGGGGTGATACATATTCATTAACCTCTAGATGAATTTGAATTTGGCATTTGTTTCCTATAGGGCACAACAATATTAGCAATAGCTGTGCTTCTGTCACTAGTTACCACTGTCCAGCCACGGTGGGGAACAGTGCCTGAGGGAAGGGGTGAGGATTGCAATCAAGACCATCAAGATGATCTCTTGGGCAGGAGGGCACAGTGGCTTTTCTCTTGATCCGCTGACAACGAGTTTATTTTTCATACAGCTTTTATACAATTCAAGTAACACAGTTCAGCAATTACAAAAGCCTTTTACTTGACGTCAGTTTTACAGGGGGCTAGTTTTCTGTAGGCATCTGCTTATCTAGGATAGTTGGCAAACACCAGACCCTCTATGGGATGCCTTTGTTATCTAAACTGATTTAGTTTACAGGGCTTCCTGATACCTGTGCTTGCTTAGGTGTGCAGGACGTGCTATCAATAATTTTATAGTTCCTCATATTTGTGAGGATTTGTTCAGCAGGCAACCTTCTTTTTCTGCCCCCGGCAACTAGTAGAACACAAGGTGCTTTAAGATTAGTTGTTGCAAGTTTCTTTAAATTTAGACTCATCACAACTTGGAAATTATGATAGTTATTAGCTCTACCACTAGATCTGGTTATTGAATGTATTGTTAAAGAAGGTGGTAGATTGCTATGTCACAAATTTGTTCCTTTTTTAAAAATCTTTCAATAACTGTATTTCAGTGAAATTGGTTTTCTCTGTGATTGTATGGATTTTAGTCTATGCATATAGTAGCACTGTGAGGGGTAGCATATGGGTGTCAACAACCTGCCAGTGGGTCCTGGGCCCAGAGAATCAGGAACCTACCCAAAATGTTCCTGCTGACCAGCCTGTCTCTGTCTAGTGCAGCTCCCCTGTGGACAGAGGAATACTGCAGAGAAGGCCGGAGGGCAGAGCATACGAGCACTGAAGTCCTCACAACTGCCAACGCTTGCCACTTCATTGAATTCTCACAGGAAATCAGAGAAGATGAACATACTGAGCATATTTTAAAGAGGAAGAAACAATAGCTCGTATAAGAAGTGAGAAAGTCTAACCCCGCTCCCCTGAGATCAAGGTCTACCTCATATTTTGCAGGAGAGCCCCATCCCAGGGTACATCAGGCTGTGTACCTGGGGACAAAAGTCTGAGTCCCCCTCTCCACAGTGAAGATAAAGCCCTATTCTGGAGGGGATTCATGTAAAAACTGTATAAAGAGTTCAGCATGGTAACTGGGCCATCTATCAAGCACCTATCACTCAGTACGTGGCATTTGTCTTTAGTGACTTTAGAAATCACAGAATTCTGAGCTCACTCTCCCACATCCAACTCCATCAGAAAGAACCAAGAGCTAGGCCGGCACGGTGCTCGTGCCTGTAAGCTTCAGCCTATGAAGCGGCCGGGGCTAGAGATCGCGGTTCAAGTCCCGCCTAGGGCGCGTAGTGAGACTTAGTTCCAAAAAAATAGCTGGGTGTGGTGGCACGTGCCTGTAATCCCAGCTACCTGGGAAGCTGAGACTGGGGGTTGCTTGAGTCTGTGGTACCCCGGGCAACGAGAGCCTGCGGTTCCACGGGCAAAAATAGCGAGACCTAGTCTCAAAAAAAGAAAGAAAGAACCAAGAGCTGGGCACGGTGTTGCGTGCCTGTAAGCGACAGCCTATGAAGTCGCATCTGGGACTGGGGATTGCGGGTGAGTTCCGCTGGGGCAACATAGCGAGACCTAGTCCCAAAAAAATAGCTGGGTGTGGTGGCGCGCGCCTGTAATCCCAGCTACCTGAGAAGCTGAGGCTGGGGATTGCTTGAGTCCGTAATAACCGGGCAAGGTGAGCTTGCCGTTCCAAGGGCAAGAATAGCAGGAGGGAAGGGGAAAGGGGGAAGGGGAAAAGGGGAGGGGGGAGGGGAAGGAGGGAAGGGGGAGAGGGAAGGAGAACCAACAATTTCCCTTGGTTTTTTTTTTTTCCTCAGCAGCCATGACTTCCTGGAGGCCAAATAGATCTCCACTTCCTCCCCAGAAAGTAACTGGTTGAAAAGATGGACGAGTGAGAACGTGGCCTGGAAGCCGGGCAGCAGCGGGGACTGTGGAACGGCCCTGTGCCCTGGCACAGCGTTCTGGGCTGAGGGGCCCTCGCAAAGAGGTCTCCTCCCCCAACTCCCTCATCCTCCCTCCCCCCTCCCTTCCCGCCCCGTGTCTCCGCGCACGTGTGTCATTTATTTTCTTGCATGTTGGGGGGAGGTAGCTGAGGTCTCACAAGCTGTACCTGACAGATAATTACACAAAGACAAATTGCACGCTGCCTTCTCCTTCTCTTGGTATGGCAACCTCCAGACTCTGTGTGCGGTGGGGGGATGGAACAACCGGGGTGGGGGGGAGTCGCAGGGCCGGCTGACCCATTACTCATCCTCGAGCTGGGGCGGACAGCGGAGCCCGGAAGAGCTGGGGCGGGTTCTGACTTTTCCTACTTGGGCAGTGACTCCCTAACAGATCCAGGGAGAGTCAGCGCCCTCTGCAAGCCTGGTCCAAAGCAAAGGGTTCCACTAGAGTCGGCTGTACCCAGAGTTGCTCTGCTGCGCCTCCTGCAGGAGAAGCCGCGCAGAGCCAGAGAGGTTGCTCTGGGATCGAAAGGGAATTCCAGTTTCTCATTAAGAGTTTCTCCTTATCTCCCAAATTCCTATCCATGCTCGTCCTGAAGCCGGGACCCGAAGATGAACCCAGTTCCGAATATGGGCATGGCAGACATCTGCATCTGAAAGACAGAGACTAAAACTAGCCTGAGGCCAGTTCCCCCTTTTAGAGTAAAGTATAAATCTCTTGTCTATCCTGGTTGTTAAGGTTAATATCTGAGCAGCTGCTGCGCGCAGGCGGGAGAACCCATAGGAAGGAGGAATTTAAACGGGGGTGTCCCTATCCCCACGATAACAGTCCCACTGTCATTTCCTTTCCCTTTCCCCTTCTATTAAAACCTCTCCCGTTGCATGATAGGATTTTTCTTTAATATGCCTAGGAGAAAACGTGGAAGACAGTGTATTCAGCCCACAAACCTCCTGCACTTTCTTAAAATGGTGGTGATTTTCACTGTAATATTGCATTTATAATTATTCTATGTTGACCATCATGGAAGCTAATGAAAATAAATCAAAGCTGTAAATATATTGAGCTTTTTCTTTTCTATGAGAGAAAAACAGACTGCTCAAGACCAGGGATGCTAAGGCTTTAGTTTTAAATCCTGCGAAAGCTGAGAACTTGACTCCCCCATCAATAAAATGGAGAAAAATAGTATCTTCCTCAGAGGGTTCTTTCTTAGTGCATGGCGTGCTGTTTCCTTCAGTTATTTATTCATAGGGCATCTATGAGAAACAATACAATCTGGTGCTGGGCATGACAAGGTTAGGTCTGTATCTTAAGAGAAGCAGAATCTAGCAGGTGAGATCCTCCAGGCCAGCCCAAAGCTGGGTGATTAGTTCCCCCACTGCAGGGTTAGGAAGCCCTGCCCTGAGGAGACTTTAGCGATCAGTTCATCAATTCTTTTCTCTTGGGCCACATTCTTTAGCACAGAGCTTGGCCTCCTTGGTTCCTTAAAACAGATTGCTGCCTGCCACAGTCCCTCTCCAGCCAGATCTATAGTGTCTCTGGGTCTGTTGCTCATCCTTTCCTCCAGCCGTTGCTGAACCTCCAGACAAGATTAGCAATTCCCCCACCCCCATACACTGACCTTTATCTCATAGTGAAATTGCCTGTGGTTGTCTCTCCACCCCCACCTATAGCCAGGCAGCCTCTCCTTCCCCAGCACCGCCCCACAATGGCACAGAGCAGGCACACAACTGTCACCGAGGGGAGCTGGCCTCTCCTCCCCCATCAGAGTACCTCTGTCATTCTCCAGCTCTCCCTCCCTTATCCATCCTCCTCCATTTGGCTTCTGCTCACCACCCCCTCCCACTCTGCCTGCCTCCTCCCTGCTCCTTTGTTCTCTTTCATAAGATCTGTAACTGAGGAAGGTTCCTCCTTGTCAAGTTATTTCATTCTCTTCCTTCCACACTGCCACACAGCCTGGGCCATTGGGTCTCCCTCAGCCCTATATTTCTCTGCCTTCCCTTGGTCCTGCCCTCTGGTCCCTCGAGCTGAGGCAGGGTTCTGGCAGGCGCTCCTCAGTCCCTTGCCCCCCATCACTCCTGCAGCCTCAGCAGTAACCACATTTCTGCAGAGGTGTAACCCGTCTCCTATACTATCTCACATGTACGCACAAACCCCATGCAAACATATGTGTGAAGGGGGTGGGGTCTCCCAGTGAAGAGATACTTTTCCTTCCTTGAAAAAGTGTAGGGGATACCTTGAGTGCTAACCTATGACTTCTGGAGGTGGGACTCTGTACTATTGGGACTCTGTATACCAGACCTGCAGACACAAGGTCCTTAGAAGACAACAGACAACAGCAAATTTCCCCCCCAACAGAGTCCTTCTCACCCTCCAAGTCACATGTTTTCCAGGCCCCTGGACCATGAGTCCTTGCTAAAGTCCTGGCCTGGGCACCTCTCCTTGCTCTCTTTCCCACAGTCTGCTGAGACTCTTCTACTTGCATGTCAATCCCTCCTAGCTCCTTGTTCCTGAGAGCATGGTGGCTTCTCCACTCTGAGGACATCACCTTTGGGGGATAGCACTGCTCTGGTCTTCATTCGCCCACCCTTTGCCCCCTAACCACCCCAGTCCCCACACTGACTTCCTGTGCCTAAGATAGATAGCAGCCTCATCTAGTCCCCCTGGCCTTTCAGACTCAGGGCCCACCCAAGGTCACTTCTGTTGCTCCTTTACTGCCCAGCCTGCCTGATGGACACTCCCTTCACTTCTTCAGCTACTCAATCATGCCGGTTGAACAGAGGACACTCCCCTGCTGGGATATCCTGAGGTCATCTCTACCCTATATAGAACATGGATTCACAGTTTTATGACTTCTGAATCTAACCAATACATCCTCCTTATTTTACAGATGTGAGAACTGAGACTGGAGAGGAGGTGAGTTATCCAGCGCACACAGCTCAGTTGCTTGAAGGTGCATAGCTGTGTTCACTCCATGTGTTGTTCACACTGCCATACAAATGTCTGCTTGGGCACAAGCTTCACCTCCTGGTGTGATGGTATTGACAGTAGGGGAATGAGGTAATGAGTCTGAGGACCCCTGGGGCAGCTTCAAGTTTCTTTCTGAATAGCATGGAGAAAATTGACAGCTGAGGGGACAGTCACTGGCTGAGCTAGTCACCATTGTCACCCAGGTATGACTCCAGGAGGTGCCAGCCTGCAGCCTGGTGGTCTATGGGATGGGTTCTCTCTCTCAAGCACAAACACACACGCACGCACACACACACACACACACACACACACCCCGAAACACCACTGGCGATTAGGAGTGAGGAAGAAATGTGTAAGCCCTCAGAATAGACAAATTCTCATTCTTGGAATTAGTCTGACATTCCCATCACCTGGAAGTGGTGAGAGGGGTGCTGGGGATGTCTTCCTGTGAGCATAGGGACAAACTCAATGTCATTCAGGAATCAAACAGTGGGAAGCAGAGGATAAAAGAGACGGAGATGTTGCAGAACCCTAAGGCGGTCAGTCAAGTTTCCTTCGGAAGCTGCTTCAACGGGAAGGGATGACTCTTCTCATCAAGACAATTCCCCCTGCCTCATCTCTTCCCCGCACTTGAAAGTGGAGAGGAAGGGAGACCGGGAAAAAGGAAACATTAAGACTTAAAGAACATAAAGCAGAGAGAAATGGGAGAAACAAAAGAAAACGCTTAAGCAGCAAAGGCGGCAGCAGGAAGGAGGGAAGGAAGGGAGGGAAGGAAAGCAGAGAAATGACGAGCGAGCCCCTCCCAGCACGGGGCTCCGGCTCCGGGCGGCCGCGAGGGGCGCTGCGTGCGCAGAGCTCCCTCTCGCCCGCCCCGCTCCGCTCCCCTCTACCCTCTTCGGGCTCTCCACGCTCCTCGCTCCCCGCTCCCCGCTCCCCGTTCCCCGCTCCCCGCTCCCCGCTCACTGCTCCAGGCTCCCCGCTCCTCGCTCCTGCGAGGCCCCGCCACACTCCAGCAGAAGCCATTATAGGGAACAAACTACCTTCCTGTCTTCGAGATGGGTCCCCGGGGCGGAAGGCAAATTGCCTGCGCCGTGCATAATAAACCAGGCGTGGAGAGCTGCGCGGAGAAGGCTCGGCCCGCCAAGGGGCAAGGCAGTTCAGTTGCTGCCACCAGGCGGTCGCTCCGCAGCCCCCGCCGGCCATGAGTGCTGCCCAGGGTGGAGGAGCCTCGGGAGACTCTCAAAACCCTCTAAACCCCGGGCCGTCCCAGCACCCCATCCTCCAGTTTAAGTGTTTTTCCTGTGACTGGTTTGTTGGCTTATCCCAGGAAAACCACACCCAGCCGTGACCCTTGCTTGACCAGGTGCCCCTTCTGTGTTCCTCTCTTGCATGTGAAAAAGCCCACTGCTTTTTTCTTCCTTTAGTCTCTGCCCAGAGGCTGGGTTCTCCTAGCTTTCAACTCGCAACAGTTAGCAGCAATGGTTTTGTTTTCCTGCGAAGGCAGTGCTTTATTCAAACGCCTGGTATTCAGTGAATACATCACACATTCACTTATTTGCACACAGATATACCTCTGCTGTTGGACTGCCTGTTTCTAATGGAAAGAAAGTGTAGTTTATTAATCTCCATGTCCAGAGACTCATTCTGGGGTCCAGTACTGATCAACTGAATGGATGAGTTTAAAAGAGGGAACCAAAGGCCCAAGTCAGCAGCTCATCACAGGTTGTCTCCAATCATTTGCTGTCTACAACCCTTGTTATCCCCTAGCGACTTGCTCTGTAGGGATGAGACAAGCTTTAGGTGCCATGTATTTGACGAACCTCCTCAGGGGAGATTAACCATCCTGGTGACTTGTGTGAGAATATTGAGGAGAAAGATCTATAGATTGAGGCCAAGTCCTACCTGCAGGAAGCTCCAGTCTCCTGAGGAAATAAACGATGACACCCAGAGGTGAAGCACAGAGAGAAAAACGGGTAGACACAGCTTCCTCTGAGATCACCCAATCAATAGTCACTTGTCTGTGACCCTGGTGCAGATATGAGGGTATAGAGAGGAGCACATAGATGGAACCCATGATCCATAGTGGGCAGAAGATGAGAAGCTCTCCACTCCCACTGAGAGGAGGTAAAGTCCCATATAAGTTTTGTAGGATGATTGTGCGTTAGCTAGGAAAATATAAAGGGGCTGAGGGCATGGTGGCACATGCCTGTAGGAATCGCGGTTTGAGTTCCACCAGGGGCGCGAATTGAGACCTAGTCCCCCCAAAATAGCTGGGCGTGGTAGCCCACGCCTGTCATCCCAGCTACCTGGGGAGCTGAGACTGGGGATTGCTTGAGTCTGTGGTACCCTGGGCAACGTGAGCCTGCGGTTTTATGGGCAAAAATAGCGAGATCTAGTCTCAAAAAAAAAGATATATATATATCTTTATATATATATAGATATATATATATATATACATATATATATATATGGACAGCACAAGGAAACAATGATGGCATGGACTGCATCATGGCAATTGTAAAGAATTGCACAGGTGCAGTCCTAAAACCCTGGGAAGGGATTTGGTATGAGATGAGGTTGGGAGTGTGAGACTGAGTCAGCTCTTCAAGGCCCACAACCACCTTGTCAGTAGGCTAATTTCGGCCTGACCTTCATAGGGAACCTTGGAAAGATTTCGGGGATAAGAGAATGATGTAAGATTTGCATTTTAGAGGATCATTTCAGCAACAGAGTCAAGTAAAGATTAAACAGGATCAGGCTGTAAACAGAAAGATTGGTTAGGAGGCCTCCACATGAATCCAGGCAAGAAGTAAAGAAATCAGGAGCAGGTACACTGAAATGGCAAGGAACACTGGTCAGAATGTGGGCAAGCAAGCAGAACCCTCAAGTCTGTATGACTGGTGGGTGTGAAGGTTTAGAAATGGGAGGCGCATGATTCTGGCTCCCAAGGAAGAAAGATTGGATTTGCTGGAAGAAAAATGTTGTGTTTGAGGTGCTGGGGGATATAAAAATGTGGATCTGTAGCTCAGAAGGAAGTTGAGCAAAAGAGAAAAATTTGAGAATCAGCTATATAACCCTAGTGGCTGGAAGACAAAGGAATAGTAGATATTAAAACTCAAAAGTGTGGCTAGAGGGAAAAAACCCAGACACAACACTGGAGAATATCTGTATTTAAGGAACAGACAGAGGCAGAGGAGCCAACTTCTGTGAGAGTGGTCAGAGAGGAGAGGGAATCCCCTCAGGTGACATCACAGAGCGAAAAGGAGCTTCAGGGCTGTTCAAAGAACATTAGTTTGATTAGTGATAGACTAAACAGATGAAGGAAGTGTCAAATAAAAAATTCTAAAAGGGACAAAAGAACCTGTCAGGGTTATCTTTGCCTTTCATTGACTATCAGCCATTTTACAACCCTGTAGGTTATAGAAAATTGATAATGCAAATAACTCTTGTCTCTAGAAATGCAAAATTCTGTGCAGTAGAATACATAGATTAATGCCCTGTGGGCAGACTGTTACCCATCTATTTGTAAATTCATTTTCAAATTTCTGATTGTCCTTACATAAATGTGGTGCTTGAACATATTACCGACTTACTCATTTTACTAATTTATTCATTAATTAATGGGTTAAATACAGTTCTTGACACATTCATTTTATATTTGTATAAGAGTCATGATTTAACTCTTGCTTCAGAAATCATTTTCTGGTGAAGAAAATAGCTGAAAAGTGACTGTAGGATTTGATATTGATGCAAAATTTGCTTGGGAGACTTGACAGCAGCTAAGTTGCATTATGCTGGGGTTGGCAGGTGGGGTGGCGAAAAGGAAAGAGATGTTGGATTTCATGGAACAGTCATGACTGAAAAGAGAGAGATTGGATCTTGGTCGGAGGCACCATCTTGTGGAAAGTTTTTTTTTTGTTTGTTTTTTTGAAGGCCAGTGACTCCACCACACAGATAACTGTGGGTGCCACAAATCTTCTTTAAACTGTGAATACCTTGCGAGTTTTGTTGAGTATAAAACTAATGGCTTGATGAAGGGGCAGGAAGGGGATTGTGACACAAGCTCAGGGAAACAGAATTTGGCATGGTGGTGCAGAGGCCTTCCCTACAAAGGCATCTTCTCATTTGAATCTTCAAGGAAGGTGAGTCAAGTCTTTTGCCTGTGATTCTGAGGTCCCAAAACAGTCAGACAGATGCCCCGAATTGATGCCAAGTGTCAGGGAGGAAACAGGATAGAGAAGGCTAAGAGTCAAAAAAATATAGATCTTTGCTCTTGCTGCTCATTTACTGTGAACACCGTGCTATAAGAGCCATGGATCCTGGGTGGTACATCAGCACACCATTTAAGAGTGTGCTTTCCAGAAAGCCTGGCTTGCTTAATCATACTGGGGCATATGGGATTTCTCAAAGCCTCAGAATCATGGACTAGATGTTAATACTTAGAAGGAAACTCAGAGACCAGTGGTTCAACTCCTACCTCTAAAATGCCATTCTGGCTTCATAAGTTTCAAAATCCTAGTCTTTGACTCATGAAAATATGTGAAACTCTGCCCTCAGTAGCTTCCACAAATTGACAGGCCTGGGATCCCTGGATCTGATCAATACAGTTAGCCACTAGCCTGAATTCCAATGCCAGATTTTTCTCTCCTCAATCTACCAGGATCCCAGTATTTCCACCTTAGCCTTGTGGCTCCTTTAGTCTGTAGGTGCTTTAATCGAAGAGGAGGAAAGTTGTGCCCAGCATGGAGGGCCCGTGACCTCCTGCCAGAGATGAGCAATGCTTGGGTACAGGAGTGTGTCTCTGTGCTGGTGAGGGACTGTCCTTTCAATGGAAAATCTTGGATTTCAACTTCTTTTGTGGCTTACAGTCAGAACCTAAGGGACTGGCATAAAAAATTGTTTTAATAAGTAAAGAGATTGTTAATAGCCCTTTAGATTATTAGAAAGAAAGAGCTGGAGCCCCAGGGACTCTGAGGCCACATGCTTCTCCCATTTGCTTGCAGAGCTTTACTCTGAGCTGGTGCACTGGGCAGTGGGGATGGAGTGTGAGGGAATTCCCTTAAAGTTCTCATTTCTGGGGCCTGTTCTTCTAAAGGTTGCAGTTAATTACATATATGGATATTCCTAGCACACTTAATAAATATTAACTTCTTCCCCCAAACTTCAAGTGGCCTCATTGATGGAAGGGGATCCAGCATTTTACAATAGAATAGAATATTACAGAAAGCAAGGACAGTAAGTAACAAAGGAAGAATGAGGGTAATGTGGCTGGTTAAGGGAAGTGCTGGGGAAATGAAAGAGTGTGAGTTTTTTCTAAGTGGAATAGGAAACCATAAGGAGTAGATTCCTATCCAAAGCAAAGGAGTGATGTGATTTACATTCTGAAAGAGGCCAGGCACGGGCTCCTGCTTGTAAGCTTCAGCCTAGGGATCACGGGTTCGAGTCCCGCCTGGGGCCGGTAGTGAGACCTAGTTCCAAAAAATAGCTGGGCGTCTGTTTACAGTTGCAAAGAATTGGAAACAAACCAAATGCCCCCAAACGGATGATTGGCTAAAAAAAATATGGTACATATACACGATGGAATACTACGCATCCATCAAGGAGGACAAACACATGTCATTCGCAGCGACCTGGATGGAGCTGGAAAAACTCATATTGG
>PVHY01019691.1:0-26934 GCA_004024945.1 Uropsilus gracilis | reverse complement strand
ATTTTTTTGTTTGATTTTCCCTATATCCATCATATAAGTGAGACCATCCTGTACTTCTCTTTTTCTTTTTGGCTTATTTCCGCCAATATGAGTTTTTCCAGCTCCATCCAGGTCGCTGCGAATGACATGTGTTTGTCCTCCTTGATGGATGTCTTACGCGTTTTCTAAGTTGGTTTAGAAAAGTGAACGCTTGGTCCTCATAATAACATGACGAGGATGGCCGCATCCTTGCAGGGTGACCATCCCATCTTTGTCACCAGCTGCACTGTCACCACTCTTGTCACGCCTTGTAGGGGCAAGCGTCAGGCTTCATGCTCCCCATTCTGTGCAGGTTCTTTGTAGGTTCTGTTAGCGGGTGAGAGGCAGGCAGATCACCTCAGACTGCCTCACAAGGGAAAAGCTGGTCTTTAACCCCACCACTACCAGGTCTGTCCACCCAGCATCACAGCTATGCAAGACCAGGTTACAGAAGCAGGATTTATTAATGAGAGGATAAGGAACTGAGAGTCCTCAGGGCTGCCAGGCTCCTGGATGCCTCACCCCAGAAGTCTCTCCAAGCCCCAGGTCCAAAAGCCACACATTTCCGGTCATACCTGTGTCCAAGCAGAAGGGCGCTTCCTCTTCGCCTCAGGCCTGAGGCAGCCATAAACGGCAAGTCACCTCCTCAGGTCAACCTCTGTCCTCTCAGGGACACACATGTTACCTCTTCTTTCCAGCAAATTGCCCTCTCAGGGACAGATGTGACCAAGTCTAGGTTTCCCAAAGCCTGTGACTTTTCTTCTCCACCTGGCGGTGGCCAGGCCAGGGCAGGCCAAGAGCCAACCAGGGCGCCTGGTCTGTTCACCTCCTCTCTACTCTGGGTTCTGGGTGTCTGTATCTGGGGGCTTCCTGCATGCACTTTTATGCTCTCTCATCCCATGTTCTCCGGTGCCTGCACCCTCTTCTCGCCAGGCTTTGCCCTTGCCAAGTCTCCACCCAGTGGTAGCTTCCTACTCAGCTGCATCTTATTACAAAGATGGGGCCACAGCCCCCCTCCCCCCAATTCAGCCTTATCACCCTTATCACAGTCCTGGGAGGGGGGAGCGGGAGGCAGGTGAGTTCCCTAGCCCTCCAGGAATCTTCACACTCCCTGGGTTCTCTCTCATGCTCTCTCATGCTCATGCTCGTGAGCACGATCTCCCTCTGTGCCTCTTTATGCCCTCTCTCCTAGGCCCAGGTGTACACATTCACGCATGCGCACACCCACGCGGCTGCACAGTCACGGGGAAGGAGCAATACTACAAGTGATTTTATAGGCTAGTGGAGGAAGAAGTCGGATCAAACTCACTCTGCAGTCATCATCTCTGAGATGTCGTGACACAGGAAGTTAAGAATTTGCGGGGAGTCTGGGTTCAAGTGTAGGGAGATGGGTCCAGAGTCCATGGTGTTGATTATATGTTCAGCTGTATCCAAGCTCCTGGAAAACCTCTCCTTAGAGGGTTCCACTTCTCGCTCCAGCTCCACTTCATGTTCACTTAGTCAAAACTTGGTATTTGTAACAGACAGTGCTACTGTCTTGTATCTGAAACCTTTGAAACTTTTGGAAACTAGGATTTTTAAAATGTGAAAGGTATACCCATCATGTATTTTGAATGTACCAGTAAAGTAGTTGTAATGAATACATCTCTATTTCTGCAGCAAATCATGACTATTCAGATAAAACACTAAGAAATGAGCTCTAGAAATGACCTACCGTCATTGTAGCTAAATATTTGACACCAAATACTTTTGATATACATTTTCAGTATTAATATTGATGCTTTCATGTGGTCATATTATGACATACATGTAACACCTATAATGTTGTAAACTGGTGTTACCTAAATAAAAATAATTGCACTTATAAAAAGTTTTTGTTTGTTTGTCTGTTTGTCTGTTTGTCTGTTTGTCTGTTTGTCTGTTTATTTATTTATTTATTTATTTATTTATTTATTTATTTATTTATTTATTTATTTATTTATTTATTATTATTTTGAGACTAGAGTTTGCTGTCTTGCCCGGGAAACCACAGAGTCACGTTCCCCGGGGGACCACGGGCTCTAGTGATTCCCAGCCTCAGCCTTCCAGGTAGCTGAGATTATAGACGCACACCACCATGCCCAGCTATTTTTTGAGACTAGGACTTGCTATGTTGCGCCGGGTGGGTCTTGAACCGCAGACTCAAGTGATTCCTAATCTCCGCCTCCCATCCTAGGCTGAGATTAAAGGCACATGCCCAGCCTTATAAAACGTTTTTAATTAAAAAATTAAATATTTTTGATATGCACTGAAATCATACCAACAAGTAGAAGTTTAGCATCAGTTAAATGTATGATAATAGAAACAGTGATTATTTGTAATTTGTTTACAAATTTCTGAACCAGATATTTTAAAATGAAGTATGCTGATTTGCATCCCTTAATCCTTTTGCTCCAGTCTCTTCACTGTAAAAATGAGGTCACTGAAATGAAAAATATTTAGGAGAATAGATCAGGTTCCTTGGACTGCCTTAAATTACCACACACTTGATAATATTCTCTCACTGAAATCTATTCTTTCACAGTCTTAGAAGCCAGAAGTCTGAGAGCAAGATGTTGACAGGGCCGTGTTCGTTTCCAAGACCCTAACATAGAGTCATCTGCTAGTTCCAGGAGTTCTGTATATGAGAACAAAACTCAAGTTTTTGCCTCCATCATCACAGCCTTCTTCTCTTGTCTGTCTTTCCTCTTCTGTCTCTTGTGAGGACACTGGTCTTGGATTTAGGGCTCATGTAGATAATATAGGGTAACCCCATCTTGAGAACTTTATCAATAATGACACATTTTCCAAATAATATCTACTTTTTGGGATTAGGGAATCTCTTTGGGGGAATCTCTTTGACATATCTCTTTGGGGAAATAAAGCTGAATTTTTATTATGCAAAAAATCCCTCTTAGTTTTGCTATAGAGCAATCCTAAGGATAAAAGAAATGATCTAGTTTGTGAGTCTTCAACAGCATGCTTCAGCATACTGCACAAGACACAATATAGGCATATATAGAGAGACACAAATGGCCTTTTTAATAGAGTGTAGGACAAAGAATTGGAGAAGGGCTTTTATTGACCAGAATGTGGCTAGATGGTAACTGTTCTATTCCAGATAACAACTGCTTAGCAGAGACTAGTATCAAGCTGGAGCCATGTGTCATCCATCCACTGGAGAGAGACCAGGGTGCAAGCTAGAACTGTAAACTGTGCAAGGTGAGATGCCATGTGATGTCTGGCAGAGACAGTGCAAGCAAGACCCATCCATCTTGAAAAGATATCAGCCAGCCAGCCTAGCAGTGCTCTGTCTTTCCAAAGTCCACATGATGGCTCCACTCCACCCCTACTTCCTGGCAGACCTCATTCAGGAACTCAGGGAAAGGAATAGAAAGTGCCATGGTTCCCACGGAGCTGGCCTTGAGCATGATTCACTGATTTAAAGGTCCCCTCCTTTAACACTGCTTCTTTCTCTGACTCTACTTAATTAAACACTTTCCAATAAGTATGTCAGTTTCTCAGTGTTACAGTTTATGGTGCAAGTGATGAGAGAGCTGATTCTTTTTTGATGATGCATTTTAAATACTCGAATCCATTGGAGGGGCTTGATGAGCTCCTGATTATATGTTGAGGTTGTTAGGTTCATCAAAGGAGACAGGATGTGCCTGTTTGTTTTGTCTCTGGTTGTCAGAAACAACCAATGGAACTGAAAGAGCGAAAGAGGAGGAGGGGGAAGAAAATGGGGAAGGCAGAGGGCAAAAAAGAATAAGATGGTTAACGGGTGTTAAGGAAATGGGAAAACCCTGGGGTACACAATAATGCAATATATATATAATATATATTATATATAATTATAATATAGATACTATATATAATATATAAGTATATACACAAAATAAGAGAAAATAAATTAAACAAAAAATTCCACCACCACCACCACCAAAAAACCCTAGACATTTGACTGCAGAATCCTGGCTCCCTGAGTCGGGGTGAGGGGTGACAAATGGCATATAGTAGAGGGTTACTGTACTTTGGTAGTGAGTGTGGGGGGTAACAAACAACTGAAGAGGTGTGACCCTATACCTTTTACACATATACAGTGTTGTAAGCCAATGTTACCTCAATAAAATAATTGAAGTTAAAAAAAAAAGGGAAACAGGATGTCCTAGACCTTGGTTTCAGACCTGCCTCTCAGGCTTCTGCTCAAAGGACTTACTGCCCTCAAGCTGTTTTGGTGCTGTTGGCATCAGGAGCACTTCTAAACCCATCCTGACTGAGTCCTGACAGCTGTAGAGGACAGGTGAAAAGGGGGGGGAAGGTGCATATCTTGACTGTTTAACATATGAGTTAGATGAGAAAGAGTAATGGAAAATCCGAGCTGACAGACAGGTGTCCGTTGTTTATAAATCAATTTATTGCTGTCTAGGGATCAGACCAACTTCGCCCTGACTCCACCATGCCCTGGGCCTTCCACTTTGTTCTAATTGGAGACCATCACAGTTGGATACACTCTCTCTCTCTGCATATACTTCTTGGGCACTATTTCTTTCTGTTAGAAAAAGTCTGACAATCCCAACTACTGTTCCACGTCTCTATTTCCTTTTTGCTAGTCCACATCATATTGGAATTCTATAATTTTTAAGTAGTAAATTTGCATTGTTCTGTTTTATCTTTGTTTGTAGAAACCCCTTTATAAATATTTGCCCATGTGCTAATTGTACTGTCGCCAAGTTATTAATTTTTATCTTATATCACTTTTCAGTTTTGTATTCACATATGACTTTATTTTCTTGTTCTAAGGCTTATCTCCCTTTCAAGATTACACACTTCATGAGGTTAGGAATCATACCTTTTCCTGCTCATTATTTTAAAGCCAGCTCCTGACATGCAATAAATATGTATTAAATGAATAAATTATGAGAATGATCAAATAATAAAGAGAGATATAAAGCTAATTTTCTAACAAAAGTGACAAATATCATGAGTTACTTTTGATAACCTGAGCAACTATATGATCAGTGGAATTTTTCAATGTCTAGAAACAATTTTTGTTTTTAACAACTGGGAGGATTTTATTGGCATCTACTGAAGTCTAATAGAACTTTCAATGTACAGAACAGATCCCCACATTAAATTGTTATCAGAACTCAAATATCATTAGTGCTAAAATGATGACATTTCTTTTAGACCTTTGCCTAAATAAGCAAATAACATTATTTTACAAAATAACTCTTTCAGGAATCTAGGAGATGAATGAGTTATGATTTTTTTTTTTTTTTTTTTGATACTAGGTCTTGCAGTTTTGCCAGTGGAACCGCAGGCTCACGTTGCCTGGGGTACCACAGACTCAAGTAATCCCCAGCCTCAGTTTCCCAGGTAGCTGGGATTACAGGTGCGCGCCACCACACCCAGATATTTTTTTGGAACTAAGTCTTGCTACGGGCCCCAGGCAGGACTTGAATCGTGATCCCTACCCCTGGCCGCTTCATAGGCTGAAGCTTACAGGCACAAGCCACTGTGCCCGGCTGAGTTATGAATATTGACTTTTTTGAATGGTAGTCATAAGAAAAAAAAGTATAAATACTAATATCTACAGATATTGTAACTTAAAGTAAGTTCACAACTAACTGAAGTCACAGTTCTGCTTGAGAAATCTTGAACTTTTCTTTGAGAGAACTGGATCATATTTTTCCTTGTTTTGCAATATCCCAACATTCAAGGAAGGGGTAAATTACAAAAAGAAGTGTTTTCATTTCTCATTAGTCATTAATCCCATTGAACATTTTTGCTTAGAAACAGAAAATTTTATCACCTGGAATCACCTGGAATGATTGTGTATTTAAAAGCACACTGCCCCCTTTCTCATATGAATGAAGACCCATTACAGATTATTTCCAATGACAGTGTCTTGAGAGAGAACTGAACTGCTTTTTCCTAGCAGGAACAGGAGCTATGAAATGCTGGTGCATTTAAGTATACTGTTTTTAAATACTTTCATGTAATGTATCTCATCGATTTCATGTTGTACACAAAGTATAATTTCTACCAGTTGGTAACCAGTAGAAATACAAAAATAATTCTTAAGAAGATAGAAAATGTCATGTAATAATTTTCATTACTTTCATTCTCTCTCTGTAACAAAAATCTAGTAAGTTATTGAAGTCAGAATTAAGACTAGGGTAAGGCTCAGTATAAGAAAGAAGACATCTTTGGCTTAAAAGACATAATGGCTCATCTAATTGAATGTAAGAGTTGTGTTTCAGAATAACTGTTAATAATCACAGTTGAAAATAATCATCCAAGTTCACACCTTACTCTATAGGGATTTCACCCAAGGATTTTCTCAATGATTGGCATTTATTTAAATCTGAAAGGACTGTGTGCTTTGTGCAGTAAAGCAGGACCACAGCACAGAGGTAAAGGTAAGAGGGGGCGATTCTTCAGCTCCGTGATTACATCTCCAACAGTGCCTGCTGCAAAGAGGAACTCTGGAAGTAAAAACACATATCTATTCATGACTTAATGGGAATTTTTCTCAAATTATGGGAACCGGGCATCCGCTCATTGAAATAAACCCCTAAGCATCTTGCACTATGCAACTTTTGCTGCATTTTTCACTTAGAACAGAATGTTTCTGTATGTTCTAGAAACAGAAAATTGGAAAAACATGAGGACTGATGTCTGATCCTTTTCTCGGGTATCCTGGTGTGCTTATGTTTTTTTCCTACAGCAGTGCTAAACTCCGGAATCCCAAGCCCCTCGCTACCTGCGGAAGAACAGAATTCTCAGATGCAAACAGCAACGCCATGAGCAGCAGTTCGGCGCCCACCACAGCAGTGCAGCTCTGCTATGAGAACGTGACCGGCTCCTGCGTGAAGGCGCCCTACTCGCCGGCACCCAGGCTGATCCTGTACATGGTGTTTGGCCTGGGAGCGGCGCTGGCCGTGTTCGGGAACCTCCTGGTGATGGTTTCCATCCTTCACTTCAAGCAGCTGCATTCTCCAACCAACTTCCTCGTCGCCTCCCTGGCCTGCGCTGACTTTCTGGTGGGAGCAACGGTGATGCCCTTCAGCATGGTCAGGTCCATAGAAAGCTGCTGGTACTTTGGGCGAAGTTTCTGTACTTTCCATACCTGCTGTGACGTGGCCTTCTGCTACGCGTCTCTCTTCCACCTGAGCTTCATCTCCATCGACAGGTACATTGCGGTGACGGACCCCCTGGTGTACCCCACCAAGTTCACGGTGTCTGTGTCCGGGCTGTGCATCAGCATCTCCTGGGGCCTGCCCCTCGTGTACAGCGGGGCTGTGTTCTACACAGGTGCCTATGATGACGGGCTGGAGGAGCTCTCTGCGGCCGTCAACTGCGTAGGAGGCTGCCAGGTAGTTGTCAACCAAAACTGGGTGTTGATAGATTTTCTCGCCTTCTTTATACCCACGCTTATTATGACCGTTCTCTATAGTAATATTTTCCTTGTGGCTCGGCGACAGGCTAAGAAGATTGAAAACACAGGGAGCAAAACAGAGTCTTCCTCCGAAAGCTATAAAGCCAGAGTGGCTAAGAGAGAGAGAAAAGCAGCCAAAACCTTGGGCATCACAGTGATAGCGTTCATGATTTCGTGGTTGCCCTATAGTATTGATTCACTAGTTGATGCCTTTATGGGCTTCATCACCCCTGCCTATATCTACGAGATTTGTGTTTGGTGTGCTTACTATAACTCAGCCATGAACCCTTTGATCTATGCTTTGTTTTACCCTTGGTTTAGGAAAGCCATCAAGGTTATTGTGAGTGGCAAGATTTTCAAGGAGAGTTCAGCCACCATGAGTTTGTTTTCTGAACAAACCTAAGCAAGTTGTTCTACAACATGGAACAAAGCTTGACAGTTTCCAATTGAAAGAGTTTTTAAGTCAAGAGAAACCAAATTAGTGAAATCAAATTTGCTTTTTTAGGCTTAACAGGATATATCATTGTTTTCTGTCCTTAGACTAAGTACTTCCCTCTCGCCTTTTCAAAAAATATGTGCTTATGAATAAATAAATCATATTTATTAAGCGTTTCTGAGCTCAGCATCCCTTCAAGAGATGTCTCCCCATTTCTCCTGTAATCTTCCATCTCCCCTTAGTATCCTGAAAACATCTTTGACTCTGTCATTTCCTTTCGTCTTTGTCTTAAAAAGTTTTCTTCTCATTTCAAAATGTCTCTGTGAATCACTTTCACTTGGCTGTTCTCTCTCCCCCCCCCCCAGGGGACATTTGGGTAGCAATTAAATCTAAGAAGCTTCATGTCTGCTCTTGTCTATGTCAGGAACTTCCCAGCATCTCCTTATCTTGACCCTTGCTGGCAGCAAGGCCATGTTCTACACAGGTGCCAGTGGGGTGAGGTGGTGAATGAGTGAGTGTGCCACGAACAATTGTCAGCTTTGACAGGAATAAATTGTCAGCTTTGACAGGAATAAATAAATGATGGAGTTCTATTATCCTTACTTCTAGTTCTCTTTAGATGATTCTGTAAGAAGTACACTTTGTACTGTTTATAACTCTTTTGCTCATTTGATTATTGTAACTGTTCTTATTTTTTCATTTTATTTCTTTTTTTTTTTTTAAAGAGACTAGGTCTCGCTATGTGGCCTGGGGTAGTCTCAAACCCATGGACTCAAGTGATCCTTAGCCTCAGCCTCCCAGATAGCTGGGATCACAGGTGTACACCACCACACCCAGCTTGATCTTATTTCTTTGATTTAACTTTATCTGTAACTTAGAGGGATAGTAAAAGTTATCATACATAAATGACCCAATCATTTATGTATCATCTTTAAATTTCTTTAAATTTTAAATTTCATCAATCATCTTTAAATTTCTTTATAATGTTCAATGTCAAATCAATAATTTGAAAAATGTGAAATGAATCTGGTGATCTACTGGGAATTTCCATAACTGTGATATGAAAAACTATAGCTTATTTCATATGCACAGTACATGAAAATGACATTTAATTGGGGAGGAGAAATGGTACTTCAATTTTAATAGCATAAACTTTCTATTTTTGCTTTGCTGATGAGTATTTTGAAGCATTGGGTGGAAATTTATTTACTAAATTATGGAGGAAACAAGCTTATGTTTTCTAGTACCCTTAAATCTATGCCCTTTCCTGCTCTGCCAGTTATTTTATTCAGATCTTCTCAACCTTCTCACCTTCTACCAAGCTTATCTTTATTTCATTTTTTTTTGCAATTTTCCCTGTGAAATCTTTTATTCTCTGTCTTTCTCTGTTCACTTTGTTATGCTCTGAGCAGCTTGCTTCATGGGAGTTAGTCTCTGAGTCATGTATGGTTCAGCCTTTTTAGTCAGGAGAGGGCTCATGTGTTATGGTTTAGGAATATTCTGTAAGGGGAAATAACCATGAGCAGATCTTGCAATTTTTGTCACAGGGACTGTCCTTTTATGTTACTGCTTTCTCAATCTACGTGATATATCATTTTTCCTTCCATTTATTATGAAGGGCAGTTTTCTGTCTTATTATTTCCTAAAAACACTGTCAATGTCTATAAGTTAAAAAATACTATATCACAAATTATGGGCAAAGAATGGATTATTCAAAAATAATATATAACTATTTAGAAAAATAGTGCTTGAAATCAGTCTTCATGTTTCATAAAATCAAAACTGGCTACTTCCAAGTGCTTTCAATTCCCAAAATATATAGTTATAAGATAAATAAGCACTAAGATGTACAGAGTTCCATTTATGTTTGCTTAAATTTTTTATTTTTTATTTCTTTCAGGTACTAAGTTATATCTCTGTAGTTCCACTTATAGCAAAAACCCTAAGTGTCAGGCAGAGAAGAAAACATGGTAGTATCATCTATTGTATAACTCTTCACTATTCACTAGGAAAAACAGTAAATCGACATGGGATAAAAAAAAATCCTTCTAACCCCAATTATAAAACTGTAAGTAAAACGATAACATACATGTATGTACTTAAATATGTTTTCTCAAAGTGTAATTCTGTATAATGGATGGTGTGAGTGCATGAATAAGGAATTTCTTCATCATCTCATTTTAATGTACAAAGAAAATAAGTATATTAAAATTAACATTGCCAATAAACATTTCTTGCCTGAACATTGAAATGAGGTTTGACTTATTTTGGCTTTTTTTTTTTTTTTTTTGGTAAATCTATTTTGACTAGATGTTTTGGTTTATTATTTTTTCTTACCTAACTAACTTTTAACTGAATATATGTTTATAACTATGTTTTTAAGTGATTAAAATATCTCAGGATGTACATTCAATATTGATCAGGTAATTTTAATATTTTTACTTTTTGTAGCAGATCTTTAGACCCTACAAATCTCCCTCTTAATAGTAATCATTTACTGTATTCAGGATCTATGGGGCTTAGCAAAAGTCATTCTTCTACCATCCTTTTACTATTATGTCATTTCTTGAAGAGAGAGCAACAGCTGTAGCGGATGTGTTGGATATAACAAAAGAGAAAAATCTATATAGGAGGCAGATTTCTTTTTCTAGAGACTAGGTCTCACTATGTTGCCCAGGGCTGTCTTGAACTAGCAGATTCAAGTGATCCCTAGTCTCAGCCTCCTAGATAGCTGGGGTTACAGGCACCTGCCATCGCACCCGGTTATTTTATTTTTTTTAAACTAGGTCTTGCTATGTTGCCTGTGGTAGACCCTATCCCACAATCAATCCCCAGCTTCAGCCTCCCAGGTAGCTGGGATTACAGGCATCCATCACCGCTTCTGACTGCTTTTTCAAGACCAGGTCTCGCTATGTTGCCCAGGGTTGTCTTGAACCTGCCAACTCAAGCGATCCCTGGCCTCTTTGCCTCCCAGCGTTTGGACTACAGGCACGTGCCACCACACCCGGCGCTGCTTTTTTTTCAGAGACTAGGTCTTGCTATGTTGCCTGGGGTAGTCTCAAGCCCACGGACTCAAGTGATACTTAGCCTCAGTCTCCCAGTGGCTAGGATTATAGGCGTGCTCCACCACACCTGGCAGGAGGCAGATTTCTTAAAGAAAAATTGCACCCAGGCTTGGATCAGAAAGTACGGAGGACAACCTGTCAGATAAGCCTGCTGAACCTCGCTGGTGTCAGATTACTCTTCTCTAAAACAGGTGAGCTTCTGAGCTGTATAATTAAAAAGAAGGTAGGAAAGACTTCACATACTGTTAGAAGTCAGTTGTTATATTGATAATATAGCATGACATAGACTAGATAGATATTATAATTTATTATATTGTATGAGACAGGTGGATGAATAGATTATGGATGGATAGGTAGGTAGGTAGATACATAGATAAATAGATACATAGATCTGTTAGAAGTCAGTTGTTATATTGATAATATAGCATGACATAGACTAGATAGATAATTTATTATATTGTATAAGAGACAGGTGGATGAATAGATTATGATGGATAGGTAAGTAGTTAGATACACAAATAAATTGATACATAGAGGGACAAACAACTAACAAAAATCATGAGGACATACGCTTCAAGAAGGCTTCTGGAAGGTGCTGGGAACTTAAAACCTTTGCTGCTAGTATTTAAACTGAGGTAATGAGTCTGGCATCCACCATGTGAGATATAAAAGTGATATAACAGTGATTGCTGGCATCCTAAAGCACTTGAACCTGAAAGTGGATCATATATACAGGTGGGAGGGATTTCCAGTGTTCACACAACTTTGAATCCCTAATGACTGAGAATGTGAGACACCCTCATTGTGAAAGGGTGGAAGAGGTGCTTCCTATGATGCTCTGGGATTTGCAGCGCCCACATTGGGAAGTAGTTTGAGAGGATGGAGAAAGAAATATCTATATATTTGGCTCCTTGCATAAAAGGTGAGAGGTCACCAAACACAAAACAGGCTCCAATGTTCAACTGTTCATAATTGTCAGTTGGCATGACAACAATGGATCTGGTTAATCTACATGTACAAACACAAAAACACATGCACACATACCTATCAACTGCTAAGGATCTGGAGAACCAGGGTATGTTACATATAGAGGGAGGAGTTGAGGCTGCCCTCAGAAGGAAATGTTGTGTCGTGTCCCTATGTTGCAGGAAATGAGGACAGACCAATTCAGCTCCATGGGCAGCTGGACATGACAGCTGTGTGACGAGCTCCCTACATGAACTCATGAAGCTCTGGCTACTGGCCTGGCTCAGGTTACTTTCTGTGATCTGCAACTAAAGAAGAATGGTGGCGAACTTTATTCCTGGATATTTTGCCATTTTTAGTGCAACTGCCATCTGATTATGTTTCTTGTTAATTTTTCTTCTAGTTGTTTGCATATAAAAATCCCAGGGATTGTATATGGAAATTGATGTTATATTGTAAATTAAATTTGCATGTAAAAAACCCAGAGATTTTATGTGGAAATTGATGTTAAATTGTAAATTTCATCAATAAAAATATCTAAAAGGAAAGGAAAAAGATTAAAAATCTAAAAGGTGACTTAAGTTATTTATTCAATATGTATCATTGATTATTACAGTGATGTTAGTTTAGGAGTACAGGTTTACAGCTCTTTAGATGGTTACCACCTCATGCCCACCCCCAAAACACCCATAATCTCCCATCACACTCCACTGGGTCATTTTTTTCTCCCATTCTCCCTGACTCACATGTTCTGGCAGTCCCACTGGTGCAGTCAGGTTTGAAAGGCTCATATGGGTTAGTTTTGCCTGTTCCTTTGTCTTGTTGCTTCACATTTCATGTAAGGATGAAAAGTATTTTCAGTTCTATTATCTTGTGAGTCTATCATTACAGGCAGTGACAGATAGGAAGAGATGTGGAAAAATAGAAAATATTTGGTTGGATAGTTTTCCACCAATATACTACAATTAGAGAAGGAGGCTTTCTCCAGAGAGCAAATCAAATAAAATTCATTTCCATAAGTGATGACACTTACATGCCACAAATTAACACTGATGCATGGAGAATTATCCACACAGAATTATATTATTGTATGATCATGTTCAGTTTTTGAAGACATTTAAATTATTTCCAAAATGTACTGAAGAAAATGGCCAGACTATTTAGTGAGTATTGATGATTATTTCCAAGTATAGTATTAGTTCCATGTTGGAGGATAAACATGAATAAAATGTTCTGAGGAACAGCTCTGGGGGAAAGAAGTATATACAACAGAAAGGAGGATAGATAGAAATGTATTTCTAATCTCTACTGTTTTAATCCTTGCACAGCTAAAATAAGGTAAAGGAAGTGCTTGTAAAATCCATACCCTGCTAAAAGAGGATACAATGTGTAAGCACAAGAATAATGTTACTCATATTCGTGAACTAATCATATTCATGGCATAAAGTTAAATGAGGATTTCATTTTTTTAAAAAATGATTTTTTTTCTTATTGTTTGCATATACAGCTCATGTTTGTAGGCATGGTCCTCCCTCATCCCCTTCCTTTGGCCCCCGCTCTGGTCACTCCAGTTCCTTTCTTGTAAATGCAGTTTTTAATCTTGACAGTGCTTACAAAAAGTCAAATCAACTGGAGAAAACAGGAAAATGAATCAATAGTATGAAGCAGTAAGAGCAAATTTGTGCTTATTGGGCAAAATGATCCTTTCAGCAGTTCATCTAGTTTATTTGAATGACTGTTTAACCTTAGAGGAAAAAGTCCTACTCTAATAATGAAGAAAGGTGGATGTGTGTGGATCACTGATTTTCCACTAATGGTGAAAATGTTATGATAGAAATTAATTTCTACCTCAGGCATCCACATTATCAAAGAACTTTGCGTCTGCTTTTCATGCAATGATCGTATTTCCCATTTGCAGAAGTGTGTACTGAGACCTTGTGCTCTGAGTGGACTCTCTAACTTGGGTACAGTGACAGGACCACAGTTTCCTTCCTGAATGGAGCAAAGGCTTGTGTCTTCCCTGCTTTCTGACTCTGTCATATGCAAACTGGGTCTGTTGTTTATCAAATGGGCCCCTTTTAGATGTCACACATCTCTCTGTCCTCATGTGAAAATAGAAGCAATAATAACCACTCAGGCTGCAAGAAGCAGGGACTGAGTGCAGGGAAAGTTGTCCTGGGCAGAAGAGCATGTTATATTGAAATTGTTCTTGTTGTTACAGACTTCTGGCCCCAGAACCCAAGTCATACACCCTGAAAAGCTCAACAGGTGTGTGCTGATGCTAGTGTGCTGATGCAAATTCGTTACACAACCAGAGTCTATATAGAAGAGAACACTGTGGGCAGCAGCTATTTCTTTTTAACCAATATATTCAAGTTTCAAGCACATAAAAATGGACACACATTATGTTGGTCGAGAAAAGGAAGTAGGAGAAATTTTGCCTAGTAAAATAGAAAGCCAGGGAAAAGGGGAAAAACAAGATGTGAATGCACTGAACTAGATATGAGAAGGACTCACTCAAGCCCAGATGTTCTGATAGTCAGCAAATTTCTTCACACTTTGGATCAGACTCTTGGTTTAGACTTTAAAATGAGGCAGTTGGATTAGTCTACATCCTGTGGAACAGGATTAGAAACAGTCACTTTCCTGGAACCCTGGAATCGAACCCTGGAATGCGAGTTCATGCTGGAACTGAAGAATCACGTGTACAGTGAACAATCTAGGATGCTGTTAATCTCTGTAAACAAAAAAGAATGAGGAATTCTCACAAGACAGCATAATCAGAAATAATGCACTTTCCCAAGAAATGTTACTATTCAAAGAGCTTGTGTGATAATAAAAATGATATGCAAACTATAATTTACATGAATATATATATATGTGTGACTCCTGCCCTAGAGATTTATCCCAATTAAAATCTTGCTGTTTATGATGCAACTAAATCTAATGCAGAGTCAAGTAATTTATTCTCATTGTTCTTGGGACATACATCCAGGGTTCTCTAGTCTTAGTGCCAGGAACAATTCTCTGAAACAATTGCCTGGGACTGAACCAACGTGACTTGCATAGCTGAGTTTGTGAGTCCCAAGCCATGTATTTTGCAGCCTCTGCCTCAGTTTCATTCTATGCCTTCTTTTCTCAGTCTGTATTCTTCTTTGGAGCACATCTGTAGTTACATGTTCACGCACATCCTTGAAAGTCCCTGTAAAGAATTCTCAGAATATGTACAGATTCCAGGGAATAAATCAAGTCATTTCTAAAACAATGTAACACAATCAGTGACAAGCCTAAGACCCTCACATTAAGCCTGTGCTAACTGGTATATTTCTGCTCTCTGATGTAATTTCATGAGCAGACAGGATATAGGATGCAAAGGAGGCAAGATGCCTCCAGCTAAACCTCGTTTCCAAACCAGAGGGGGAAAAAAAAACCCCAAACTTTACCTTGTAAATCTGCCACTTGCTGCCCTTTGGAATCTTCAGCACCTGCAGATCTCCTGGCAGCTTCAAAGCCAGACCAGGTTCTTAACATGAGCAAACAACATATATTTACATCAAAGGAAGCAAGGAAACAAACAAGGAGTCGCCAAGAAAATGGGGGGGGTCCCCCAGTTTCCTCACCACGTAGGCCAGCCAGTCTCTTAGTTCCCAGTCACACCTGTGCTCCTCCAGTCATGTATTCAGGGAAAAAAAAACATGTATTCAGGAAAAAAAAAAAAAAAGCCTCTGTCCCAGCTTTTGGCTTGGAATCCAAGCACTGAGCAGTGGCGATTTCAAACTAGGTCACGCAGAACAGGATCCAACACCACGTCCAGGTTCCCAAGCTTCACAAACGCCTTCAGCTGACTCAGATCCCGAGCTCCGGCTCCCCCAGTCCCGGCCACTGGCTGACTGTGCCCGCAGCTCATTGCCTCCTTTCCTGCCCCTTTGCAGCCTGCAGTTGTCCCAGGGCAAACGCAGAGTGGCCTGCCCATGGCTTCCTCCTCAGTGCTGGGCGCGTTCCTGCCTGTCCTGGCTGGACCACAATGCTTCCCGCTTCCCGTCTCTCCTTGCGGCATTTCCTCTCTTCCAGATGCAGATCACCAGCTCAGCTCCGGTCACCTCAGTTACCAAGAGGGGAACCCTCAGCCCCCTACCAAGAACCACCACCAGGAAGAAGCTCCCCGAACACAGCGACGGTGTTTATCATGTCAGTGCTGGCCCACTGTGGGTAACTGAAACGACATTATGGCTACTACGTTGATGTCACCTGACTCTGAAATCACACTTGAGCAGGTGCACGTCTGAGCCCAGACAATGAAGAGCTGGACCTTGGTTCTCTCTGAGCCAGGCCAGACTGTTCCTAAGGATCTGTTAGCTGCTCTCAGCATGACAAGCAAAAGAGAGAGGACTCGCCATGGACTGCATTTTAGTATGAAGTTGTAGAAGAGAGGAATAAAAAAAAAAATGCCAGATCTTTCTATATATTTGCTTAACTTCCCCAAGATACCGCAGGGAGGGTTATTAACAACAGAGAAACCGTGTGACTCAGAGTATTAAGTAGTCTGAGATCACAGTATTAAGAATGTAGAGATTATATTACAATCTAGAAATTACAACCTGTTTCAATTACAAGAGTTTTAATGTTATATTTACTAAAAATTTCTAAGTGAGAATTACATTTAGGTAAAATATGCAGCACAACTCAATTGTTTTGCCTTATAAAATCATACACGTTTTGGATTCTTCTCATTATGTAGCACTGCAAAACTATTTCCAAATCTCCCAATCAAAAACCAGAAGCTACTCTGGCAACAGAAGTATAGTCGAGGAATCCTTGTTGAAGATTTTACCAGTCATGATGAGTTTGATGGCCTTTTGAAACCAAGGATAAAAAAAAGCATAGATCAAAGGGTTCATTGCTGAGTTATAGTAAGCAAACCAAACCAGGATTTCATAAACGTAGGTGGGTGTGATGAAGCCTACAAAAGCATCAATGATTGAATCAATGAAGTATGGCAGCCATGAAACCAGAAATGCTATCACTGCAATTCCCAGAGTTTTGGCTGCTTTTCTCTCCCTCTTGGCCACTCTCTCTTTATAGCTTTCTACAGACCCCTCGGTCTTATTGGCCATGCTTTCAAGCTTTCTAGCCTGTTGTTTTGCCACAAGGAAAATCTTGGCATAAAGAATGATCATCACAAGAGTGGACACGATAAATATTAGAAAATTTACCAAGACATAATTTTGATTCACTGCAATTTGACAGCCTCCCACACAGGTGAGAGCACTTACTAAGTCCTCCAGCCCAGAATTATATGCACCTGACAAAACAAGGGAAAAGACATAAGTAATGGAAAAGAGCCAGGAGAAGGCAATACACATGCCAGCGACAGACATAGTGAACCTGGTGGGGTATACTAGAGGGTCTGTGACTGCAATATACCTATCCAGAGAAATAAAACACAAGTGAGTGATAGAAGTGTAGCAGAAGGACCCATCAAAAAAAAGAATGAAATGTGCAGTAAGTCTGTCCGAAGTACCAGCAGCTCTCCACAGACCTCACCATGCTGAAGGGCATCACCGTCGCTCCCACCAGGAAGTCAGCGCAGGCCAGGGAGGCGATGAGGAAGTTGGCTGGAGAATGCAGCTGCTTGAAGTGAAGAATCGAAATCATCACCAGCATGTTTCCAAACACAGTCAGCAGAGCCCCAAAGCCAAAGACCGTGTACAGCAGGAGGCGGGGACCTGTGGAGTAGGGAGTTTTGATACAGGATCCATTCAGGTTCTCATAGCACAGCAACTCTGTGGCAGGAGGGGGCGAGTCGCTGCTCATGATGCTCTGTTTCGATAGTTGGAGAATCTGCTCTTCTCTGTTTCCCAGCAAGTCATTTCAAGTTTCAGAAGTCCTTAAAAAGTGATACACACAATATGTCATTGACTGCCACTATGTTCTTTTCATGTTTAGAAAATGATCTTCATTTCCATCTCATGTAACAGTTTACGTCCAAATGAATAAATGGTTAATTTTCAACACTGCATAAAATGCTGCCTCAGTAGAACTCATAAAAAATGATTACATTACCTAGTCCTTCATATCCGAGCAGCACAGCACTTCAAGAGCCGTTTTATAGTCCCTGTATGAATGCCACATTTTATTGTCGATCTTTTCTTAATTTATCAGAGCAGGAGAATGCCCAAGACATTCTGCCCCTCAGGAAACTAAATAATTCCAAGTACCCAAAGCCCTTATGTTTGAATCCCCATAGTGCAAGGTGTGGAAAGAAGTTAAGAATAGTTTAGTTTATGTTCATCTAGTTATCAAAACACCTTCCGTCTTTTAGAAATCAAATGGACAGTGTCTGTCCCTAAAACTTTTGTGGAACTTGAAAGTCACATTAATATGTTTTTACAGAGGGAACTGTGTTCACAGCTCTGTGTAAAGGTACAGATCACATCCTTTACATGCTGCTGATGCCTTACATGCCTCCTTAACCCTTTGCCATGGGCCACTGTACCCCTTTTCCTTCTTGAAAGCCACAATTATTTGCCCTGTCATTGTTAGAGATTGCATGTTCATTTCCGTAGGACCCCTTCATTTTTTATTTCCATTTGTTACTAAAACTTTTTAAAGTAAGGTATTTACTTCATAAACCCATTTCAGGACACATCTAGATTTGCTAAAAAATTGAAAAAAAAAAAAAAACAGCTGGGACTATATCAAACTAAAAACCTTTTATACAGCAAAAGAGACAATGAAAAAATAAAAGAAACCCAACTGAAGGGAAAAAAATTTTGCCCTCAATACAAGTGATAAGGGTCTTATAATAAAGATCCACAAATAACGTACACAAATTAACAAAAACAAAGCAAAAAGCTCAATCAAAAGCTAGGGCAAAGAGCTAAAAAGACACTTCTGAAAAGAAGCAATTCAAATGGCTAATAGGCATATGACAAAATGTTCAACATCACTAATAACCAAGGAAATGCAAATCACAATGAGATACCATCTTACACCAGTAAGAATGGCCCATATTAAAAAAAGTGGGCAACAACAAGTGCTGGCGTGGATGTGGAGAAGGTACATTCTTACACTGCTGGTGGGAGTGCAAACTGGTCTAGCCACTCTGGAAGACCGGGTGGAGGACCTTCAAGCAACTGAAAATGGAACTACCCTTAGACCCAGCAATCTCACTACTGGGAATCTATGTAAGGGAAACAAAAACACTAATTCAAAAAGACACATGCACCAGGATGTTTTTTGCAGCACTATTTACAATTGCCAAGATATGGAAACAACCCAAATGCCCCCAAATGGAGGAATGGCCTGAAAGATGTGGTATAATTACTCAATGGAATATTATGTATCAATCAAAGAAGACAAACATGTCATTTGCAGCAACATGGATGGAGCTAGAAGGAATCATGTTAGTGGAAATAAGCCAGAAAGAAAAAGAAATATGGGATAGTCTCACTTATATGAGAGATACAGGGAAAACAAACAAACAAACGAACAAGAAAAATTTAAAACTGCAAACAGAAATGAAGCATAGAACAAAAGAGGGGATGAGGAGTAAAATGGGGTGGAGGAGGGCACAAGAGATTAAGATGGTTTGTGAATGATAGGGCAGTGGGAGAACCTCGGGGTAAAAAATGATGTAGTATATATGTATATGTGTGTGTATATGTGCAATCAATTAAAAATAAATAAAAAGAAAAAAGTAAATAAATAAAGTAAGGTGTTTATCCCTCCAGTTTTAACTTGAGCTAAGTTATTAAATGTAGAGACGGCGTATATTACAATCTGGACTGTTTTGTGGTATATAACTCACTATTTTCACTCAGAGAAATGTAGAAGACAGGGTGTGTGTGCTTAGAAATAGTTGATTAAAGCTTTTCTGTTTCTAAATGGGAATCATTGCTAACAAATTAAATATGTAACATGAAGAAAGCATATTTGTAATGTAAATATTTGTGCATTATGAATCTGGCATTGTACCACTGACAGATTTCCTTTTCCTCTAGAGTTCTAGATGATACTCAGCTTGAACTTTTGTTGGTGAGTGAATTGTAGTCATTGTTTTCAAGTCAACTTTTTGCCTTGAAAATGTAGTTTACGTTTAAAAGTTTCACAAACAAACCAATGGATCAGAATCAAGTACCCAGAAACAAAACCGCATCTATATAGTCAACTAATCTTTGACAAAGGGGCACAAAACATACACTGGAACAAGGACAGCCTCTTCAGTAGATGGTGCTGGGAAAACTGGATCAAGACATGCCAAAAAAAAAAAAAAATGGACCAGGACAACACCCTCATACCTTCTACAAAAATCAATTCAAAATTAATAAAATACTTGGATGTGAAACCTGAAACCATAAAATATATAGAGGAAAACCTGGGCAAAATGCTCCATGAATTTCACTTCAGAAATCTATTTCTGGAAACAACTACAGCTAAAAAAAAAAAAAAAAAAAAAAAAAAAAAAAAAAAAAAAAAAAAAAAAAAAAAAAAAAAAAAAAAAAAAAGAAGGAAAACAAACAGCTGGGACTACATCAAAATAAAAAGCTTCTGTAAGCAAAAGAGACAGTAAACAAAACAGAAAGAAACCCAACTGACTGGGGAGAAAATTTTTGCCCTCTACACAAAGTGATAAGGGTATGATAACAAAGATACACAAAGAGCTCACACAGCGCAACAAAAACAAAGCAAAAGCCCAGTCAAAAGATGGGGAGAAAAACTAAAAAGACACTTCACCAAAGAGGAAATACAGATGGCCCATAGGCATAATGAAAGAATGCTCCACATCACTAATAATCAGGGAAATGCAAATTAAAACCACACTTATACCATCTTACACCAGTAAGAATGGCCCATATAAATAAACAGGCAACAAGTGTTGGTGGATACAGAGAAAAAGGAACACTCTTACACTGCTGGTAGGAATGCAGACTGGTCTAACCACTATGAAAGTTGTATTGAGGACCCTCAAACAATTGAAAGTGGAATTACCATTCGACCCAGCAATCCCACTACTGGGTAGCTACCCAGAGGACATGAAAACACTAATTCAAAAGGACACCTGTATGCACATGTTTATTGCAGCCCTGTTTACAATTGCCAAGATTTGGAAAGAACCCAAATGCCCCAAACTGATGAATGGCTGAAAAAATGTGGTATTTGTACATGATGGAATATTATGCATCAATCAAGGAGGACAAACATACGTGATTTGCAGAACATGGATGAAGCTAGAAGGTTCATATTAGCAGAAATAAGCTAGAAAGAAAAAGAGAAATATTGGATGGGCTCACTTATATGAAGGGTATAGGAAAAAACAAATAAGAAAAATTAGAAACAACCAACAGAACCAACCATAGAGCAAGAGAGGGGGAGGAGGAAGAAAACGGGAGGCGGAGGGCACATAAGATTAAGAAAGATGGTTAATGGGTGTTAAGGAACACAATGATGTAATATATATATATACATATATAAATTTAAGAAAATCCATCAAATCTAGAATGAACTGTACACTTAAAACTTGTTCTTTTTAATATGTACAGTATATTTCAATAGAGCTTGAAAATCTTTTCAACCCCAAACCAATCAATCTGGAATTTCCTAATTAGCACCAGGAATAAATACTTATAAGCCCCTGCCCCTTCCCTGAGAGATGGTTGTACCTGGAAAGTCTCTTCTTTTGTTAATAATCTTGACCTACATTCTTTTTGTCTGTAAATATCCTCGATGCATAAATTATTGTAATATCCTGGTTGCCCTATAATTCATGACTCCTTTAATAAAACCAACTGGATTTCCAAAAAAAAAGTAATAAAAATAAAAAAGACCAACCTCCCCCCCTCCCCAAACAACAACCCAACAAAGAATGTTAGTTCTAAAGGGTAATGGTGCTTCTCTGGGGGGGGGGGGTAGCAGGAGAGGTATGGCTTTCTGACACTGCATCCTTACTATATAATATGTAATACAGTGTTCGCTACCAAGTTGCATATATTGAAATTAGTTCAGGAGATGATAAGAGAGTGATGGGTATTAGGTTTAAGATGAAAGAAAGGAAGTGAATGGCATGAAAAGCGAAAGCTCTAAGCAATATATGCTAATGACCTCTGGGAGACTGGGAGAAGGTGGTAGAGAATCTAAGTAAATGAGGAAGAAAGGACAAGGTCCATCTGATTCTCCCCATGCTGGGAAGCATGATCAGGTGGCAGAAGGTATATAAGGCAATTTGGGACCCCCACAGAAGCAAACATGTTTCTAAGCTATTTCCCAGGACAGATGTCTTTTCAATGTTGTCTTGCAGCCCTCAGAGTCATGCCAAATGCCAGTCTGGGAATTAGTGTGGACTGTGGCAGTTCCAGATTGCTGGGTGAGCAAGAAGAAAAAGAATAATAATAGAATCCATGATTGGAATGAAAATTTTATTCTATTTATAGAACTGTCTTTTATACTTGGGTTATGCTACTTGATATACACCCTAAAAACACACTTTCTTTATGAAGCTTTATAGTATATAAAAGCAGTCTCTGCTCTTATAGCTGCTGTTTCTGTGACTTTAATTAACACAGTTAAAATGTGGCAGTTACTTTCTGTCCCCAAATTTTTGTCCTATTTGTAATGGTGAAATCAGGTTTCTAGAACCCACTGTCCTGGTCCAGTAGTATTTTGAGTAACTGAGGTGACATTTTCTAGAGATAAGCCTTTTATTATTCCCCTCACAACAGCTCACAGCAGCATCTGGTCAACTGCAGACTTAAAAACAGCTATAGGAAACTGAATAATAATGCAGCTGATACAACCAGTCAACCAGGGAAGCCACACGAATGTCAGCTGCGCCAAAAAGCATGTGGTCCTGCATCACCCAGTCATCCCATATGTTCCTGTCTAGACTGAGTCTACAAAGAGCACCTAGTCCATGTGAGATGGTGTGGTGATTAGAGACTCCTAAAGACACACACAGAGATGATACTTTCTGTCATGATCACAGACCATGAGCAACAAGTACATTTGCATCAAGTCTAGGTCAAAATTAGACAACATTTATGTTTCCCAGGGATTATGGCTCTAACACTGAGGCAGAATTCCAAAGCAACTTTTGTCTTATGTCATGCAATGCTTTC
This sequence comes from Uropsilus gracilis, assembly GCA_004024945.1. Taxonomy (NCBI): domain Eukaryota; kingdom Metazoa; phylum Chordata; class Mammalia; order Eulipotyphla; family Talpidae; genus Uropsilus; species Uropsilus gracilis. Next base: position 3,873 of record PVHY01019691.1, on the reverse strand, counting down.
AGTCTCTTCTCTGTAACTCACCAGTTTGCAAGTTTGAACTTCAAGATAATCCTTGCATGGAGTCTGGTAAATACATCATGTCTCTAATGACTGAGGGTGTGAGACACCCTCACTGTGAAAGGGTGGAAGAGATGCTCTCTAATGGTGTCTGGGGTCTGCAGTGCCCACATTGGGAAGTTTGTTAGAGAGGATGGGGAAAGAAATATCTGTATTTGGTTCCTTGTATAAAAGCTTAGAGGTCACTAAACACAGACCAGGTTCCAAGTGTTCAGTCATTCATTATTGTCAGTTGGCATGAGAACACACAATCAGTGCATTTAGTCAATCTACACACATAGACACACACACACACACACACACACACACACCCCAACTGCTAAGATCTACAGAACTAGGCATGTTACATACAGAGTTGAGGCCGTCCTCAGAAGGGAATCTTGTAGTCCCAACTCTGCAGGGTTTATATGGGTTCAGTTTTATCTGTCCCTTTGTCTTGTTGTTTCATATTTCACATATGAATGAAAATTTCACATATAGAAAATTTCACAATAGAAAAGAACTTGCAGTTCTATTATCCTGTGACAAGCTAGTGACAGTAAGAGTTGTGTAAAAACACATTTTTGGTTTGGATATTTTCTACCAATATACTGCAGTTAGAGTAGTAGGCCTTTTCCAAAAGTAAATTCAAACAGCACTCATTTCTGACACTTACAAGGCACAAACTAACAGTGTTTGAAACATGTTATGCTAGCCATATGGATGCATGAAAGATTTTCCCACACAGAATTATATGAATATATGACAGTGTTCAGTCTATGTAGACTTTAAAATATTTCCACAAATGTATTGAAGAAAACTACCTGTTCAGTGAGTATTGATTATTTATTATTTCCAAGTATAGCATTAGATCTACACTGGAATATAAACATGAACAAGATGAGACATTCTCCTGAGAAACAGGTCTGTATGGAAACAAATATGCACAACAAAATGGAAGATACATAGAAATGCACTTCTAATCTCTCCTGTTCTAACTTTGTACAGGCTAAGGTAAGGTAAAATAAAGGAAGTTCCTGTAAAATACATGCCCTACTAAAGAAGATAAAATTAGCAAATCTAAGCATGTTACACTAGTGAACTAATCATATTCATGGAATAAAGGTAAATGCAGTTTTTAATCTCAACAATGTTTAAAGAAGTGACATGACTGGAAAAAAATGGGCAAACGAATCAAATGAATCAATAGTGAAAAACAATAAGATCATGTTTGTGCTGCTTATGCAAACTGATCTGTTTAGCAGTTCATATAATTTATATGAACAACTATTGCCCCAACCTTAGAGAAATAGTCTTTTTTTCTTTTCTTTCTTTTTTTTTTTTTTGAGACTAGGTCTCGCTATTTTTGCCTGTGGAACCGCAGGCTCTCATTGCCTGGGGTACCACAGACTCAAGTGATCCCCAGCCTCAGCTTCCCAGGTAGCTGGGATTACAGGCACGCACCACCACGCCCAGCTATTTTTTGGGAACTAGGTCTCACTACGGGCCCCAGACGGGACTCGAACCATGATCCCTAGCCCCGGCCCGCTTCATAGGCTGAAGCTTACAGGCACGAGCCACTGTGCCTGGCCAGAGGAATAGTCTTTACCAAGAAAATACTACTAATAATGAAGAAAGATGGATGTGTGTGGATGTATGATTTTCCACTCCTGGTGAAAATATGACAGGAAATTAACTGCAACCTCCAAAATCCTTGTTACCTGAACAGATTTGCTTCTACTTTACAATGATCATATTTCCCCTTTGCAGAAGTATGTATGGAGGTCTCATGCTCCAAATTGTTGTGACTAGAGCACAATGACTGGACCAAGTCTCCTTCCTGAGGGGAGGAAAGGTTGGTTCCTTCCCTGCTTTCTGACTTCTTCATGTGCCAACTGGGTCTGTGGTTTAACAAACATGCCCCTTTCAGTGTGACACATCTGGTTATCCTCAGATTCCTCAGGTGAAATCAGAAATAGTAACCACTCAGGCTGTGAAGATCATATGAAGGGAGGCAGAGAAAGCAATTCTAGACAGAAGAGCATGTTATATTTATACTGTTCTTGTTGTTACAGATGTCTGGAGTTGGAGCCCAGGAACTGCTCCCTGCAGTACTCAGCAAGTGTTCACTGAAGATATTGCCCTGAATTAGCTACACAACCATAGTTGTGTGCAGCAACTTGTGGGCAGCTGTGCTTTAAAACCAAAATGTTCAATTTCAAGCACATTTAAATGGACACATATTTAGTTGTTCTGAAAAAGGAAGTGGTAGAATATTTGCCTAATATAATAGAAAGCTAGGAAAATGTGAAAAACAAGGTGTGAATGCATTGAACTAGAGATGAGGACTCACTCAATCCCAGATGTTCTATAGCTGCCCAATTTCTTAACATTTTTGTTTAGATTCTTGATCTTCAAATTGAGGCAGTTGGACTATTTTACATCCTGTGGGACAGGGTTAGAAACAGATACTTTACTGGAAACACTGGAATCAAAGAAAATGAATGCAAGTTCATAATGGAACCAAAGAATCATGTGTACAGTGAATAAGATGATGATTTTAATCTCTGGAAACAAAGATAGAACCTTTCTCACAATTTCAGTATAATCAGAAATAACACACTATCCCAGGAAATGTTTGCCATTCAAAGAGTTTGTGTAATAATAAAAAAGATATTCAAACTATAATTTACATCATTAGAGATATATGGTATGAGTTTATATATATGTTTATGCGACTCCTGCTGTAGAGATTTATCTCAATTAAGATCTGCTCTCAGTGATACAACTAAATCTTGCACAACTCAAGTAATTTATTCTCATTGTTCTTGGACATATGTCCAATGTCCTCCAGTCTTAGGACCAAGAACAATTCTCTGAAATAACTGCCTAGAACTGAACCAACGTGACTTGCATAGCTAACTGAATTTGTGGGTCCCAATGAATGCATTTTGCAGCCTCTTTCTTAGTTTCATTCTATGCCTTCTTTTCTCAATTTCTATTACTCTTTGGAGCACATCTGTAGTTACACATTCATGCGCATCCATGAAAGCCCCTGTAAAGATTTTTTTGAAAATAGCAACATCAGTGAATAAATCATGAGTCATTTCTAAAATAAAGTAACACAATCAATGACAAGCCTAAGACCCTCCCATTAAGCTTGTGCTAACTGGTACATTTCTGCTCTCTGATGTAATTTCATGAGCAGAGAAAATATGGAGGGGGGAAAAAGGGAGCAAGAAGCTTCCAGCTAAACCTCAAGTTTCCAAACCAGAGGGGAAAAAAACTAAACTTTACCATTTAAATCTGCCACTTGCTGCCCTATGGACTCTTCAGCGCCCACAGCCTCTTTGCAGCTTCAAGAGCAGACCAGACTCTTGACTAAAGACATGTATTTACATCCAAGGAAGCCAACAAGTTGTCCCCACACCTTGGGGAAGGGGGGTCCCCGGTGTCCTCACCACATAGGCCAGCCAGTCACCTGCGCTCCTCCACTCTCGTAGTAAGAAAAGGAAAGATGGCGCTGCTGCTTCTCATTCCGCATCTGTCCCTGCTTCCGGCTTGGAATCCCCACACCAGGCACCAAGCAGTGGCGATTTCAAACCAGGCCAGGTACACGGGCTCCAACACAAGGTCAAGCTCCCAGCTTCCCAGCTCCTTAACAAATGCCCTCAGCTGACTCAGATCCTGAGCTCGGGCTCCCGCCACCCCGGACCATTGCCCAACCTTGCCAGAAACTCACTGCCTCCTCTCACCTGGCCTCTCTGCAGCCGGCTGCTGTCCAGGGCAGGGCCATGGCGCCTGCACACGGCTTCCTCCTCCAGTGCTGGGCACCTT